>VZTY01016404.1:517219-535529 GCA_013400935.1 Turnix velox | reverse complement strand
CCGTCCTAGAGAACGTTGGTCTCCTGTGTGTTTCTAGAGTATCATGCTGCTTTCCAGCTTTATGTGGAATTTCACCAGCTTTTATATGGATGCTAAGGAAAGCCTCCATAGATCCCTTACTTTGGACAGAACAGAAAAGAAGATATTTACATGTGACACTTGCATGCTGTTTTACTTCAAGTTCAGAAAGACAGTAATAAGTTCATGAAAGAAAGAGTACGTAAAAATACTTTTACTAACTTTGTCCTTTTATTTTTCCAGTTTGCCCTGCTGGTTGGAAACCTGGCAGTGAAACAGTAAGTCACAGTTTATATTTCAATACGTGTACTACTAAAAAACACCCAATTGTCATTTCCACTAGACTCAAATCCGAAGTCTTTGCAACTTTCACTAAGATAAGTAAGCTCACGTTATCGTAGTTGCAGCTTTTGGATTACTGCTGATTTTGTTAGGAGCTCATTTCCCTCACAGCAGACATATTCCAGTTGTTTCAAATTCTCTTTATATGAACAAAACACGCTTTAGAAGCAAGAACTTTTTTTCCCTGTTAGCAGCTAATGAGAAGAAATTGCAGACTCTTGAGTCTGTCCTGACTTTCTGTCATTTGTTCGTTATAAACTCGGTTCTCCCGAGTCCTACTGTGGATCCCAGGCACCGAAGTCCCCAGGCTGGTGTAGTACCTGCGAGGGCTCCAGCAGAGAGCACTGTTTGGCTGCGGAGCAGCTCTTCCTCCTTTGTTACTCTTCCTCTACACGTGACATGAGCAGAAGAGTGGGGTTCAGATAAACACCAGTTGAGCTTGATTTTGTTCTCTTGGGGTACAATCACTCCTCAGAAAAATAATGAAACTTTCACTGGAGGCCCGTGTTGCCTGGTTTAGATGAGATCACTCTCATTCATTAGAGCATTGTGGCTTTCCTCTCAACCATCCGGTGATGACAGTCTGTTGTTGTTCAAGAGCTGGCTCAACAAAATGCTGGTCCCAGCAGCTTCTAAGGGTAATAGGTGTTGTAATCAATAGTAAAAACAGTAAACCACATTTCTTTGCTAGATGTAAAAACTTTCCAGGCTGACTGGAGGGTAGGTGTCACCTCTTTCAAGCTAGTAGATCATCTTTTTGGGGGAAGCTGGATATTAAGACTGTAAAATGGGAGAAGGCTGGCTGGCAATGAAAACTTCTGCCCACTGTAACCGTGGATTACCTAAATAATATGATGTTAACCTATTTTCTAAAAAAACAATCTTAAAATGTTGAGATTACCAGCTCCACTTTTACCAAAGTAAAGATATAAACCCAAAACATAAGCATTTTCTTCCTCCTCCCTGCAAAATGTACAGGTAGTTTAAATAGCAAAGTAATTCAGAAAGACTTCCTTGAAGATGTAGCCACACCTTCTAAATGTGTTTGATTTAATTAGATCAGACCAGAGGAAGCCATGAGAGTGTGGTGGCCAAGGGAAGAGCTGTAAGTAAATTCTAAGACTCTTCATTATAGACGTTGATTTATTCAAGTATCGTGCCTTTGGGGCAAGCAGCATAGTCTGTGCTCTCAACTATCAAAATTCTTCCTTTGGTATATGGCACTCACTCTTCCCTCAATTAGTTAAATCTTTTTACTACTGCTGTGAGGCATCTTTAGAGGTAACTGGTTATCTAGTGTCATCTGATTAATTACCCTTGGGTGTTGCTCATGTGTTGGCATCATATTATGAAATACTGCACTGTTCTGGTTTTATAGTTTGTTGCGCTTACGTGGTTTTGCTTTTAAGCTAACATTTTCGTTTTCTTTCTTGCACAGATAATTCCAGATCCAGCTGGAAAACTGAAGTATTTTGATAAGCTAAACTGAGGCTTGCTTCTGCTGAATTACATAGGTCACATTCAACTTGATTTTTGCCAATAAAATTTCATTAATTTTGTTACTTTGTGAGTTTGACTAATATGTAGTTGTAGTATTAGACCATTAAAGGTCTTTTTGCTTATCAGGACTATAATCCCTCATTAGGTACCTGTTCTTCAGAGGTATCAGCAACCTGATCTAGTGCAGGTTGCCTCTGCTCACTGGAGGGAGTTGGACTAAATAGCATTTGAAGATCCCTTCCAACTCAGTGCATTCTACGATTCTGATACTCTTGTGAAATACAATTTTACAATTAAGTCTTGTTCAGATGCTTGATTTTCCCAAAGTTTACTTCTCTTAGCTTGGATTAGGACTCTCAGGCTTGGATTCAGGACTTTTGCTATTGAGAGATCACTTAATTCTTACAAAAATCTTGTCTGCGTGGTCACATTCTGGGAGCTACAGCTAGAAAAGAGTCACTTGGCTATAGATTAGTCCGTAGGCCAGAGGCAATAGCAGTTAACCTGAAAGCCAGAAATAAGTTACTGTTGCTGAATTAAATTTCCAGTCTGTTCAAATCTGGAAGACATTAGTAAACTACTAAGAAGATACCCTCTGCTACATAAATCAGTACAACTGCACTGAGGAAAAAATAGCAGTTCATCATGAGATTCAGGAGCTGAAATGGTTCCTTCCCACTTTTTAACATGGTGCTCTAGAGTCAGTGCAACTGAAAAGAGGACCTGAAATTGGTGTTGGCCTTTCACAAGACTCATTCTTGGGAAGGCCCCAGAGAAAGCTTCCCCTCTGCTTCTCTTCAGCACCACTACATTATTACTCTCCATTGGATCCCTCATTCCTGTCAACTCTTAAAACTTACCCACCAGACCACAGAGTTCCCTTCCCTATATGTAGACACTTCAGTGCTGCACAACTAGAGCTGGGGTTGTATTCTTACTGTAAAGTTACCTGATTTTTTAGAGGTGGTGGAGTACTGAGCAGCTCTCAGTATTAACCACTGCAGACAGAAAGCAGAGTGCTTGACTTTTTGCTTCAGCTCTGATGCAGATAACACCAAAACATGTGCCTGGGGCAGAGGGAATGATAGCCAGAGCAAGCAGAACTCCGCCAAGCCTCAGACCCCTACTCCCTTCCAGGACTGGAGAAAGGAGTAGCTCCTGATCCCATCCAGAGGGGAACAGGGACAGCAGGTCTAATGCAAAGTGATCCAGCAAATACCTATGGAGAGAGATGACTACTCACGCTATAAGGCTTTAAATCAGCTGATTGAATTTTACTCAGGAGTTTGTTTACAGCCAAAAACATAAGTAGTGAGAATGTTCAAATAGCTCTGAGGAACTGCGGCGTGACAAATGCAGGCCCAGCTATTACATGGATATTCATAAGCAGCCCAAGGGACAAACAACCCTAACACTCCTGTCTGACCTTAAAGATCATGGAGTTCCAACCCCCCTGCCATAGGCAGGGACACCTCCCACTAGATCAGGCTGCTCAGTGCCTTGTCCAGCCTGGCCTCAAACACCTCCAAAGAGGGGGCATCCAAAAACCTCTCTGGGCAACCTGTTCCAGTGTTTCACTACCCTCACCCTAAACAATTTCTTTCTTATGTCTAGCCTGATACCTGCAGGTATCATCATCCAACTGCACCTTCCACAGGAGGAGACTCCAGTTTCTCTCATGAAAACTGAATACTTATCCTTCTATTTTTCTTCTTGCTTCATGCCTAGCCCATGAAGAAATAATCTCTCCCACACTTAGTTAAAAATACATTCAGAGGAGGACCAGCAATCAAAAAAGTGTCACCAGACAAAGGTTGGACTGAAGGTGCAGCAAAGCCAATTAAGCATACAGTGAATTTAGAGCAGGTTTTATAACTGAGCCCTCACTCAGAGGCCCAGGCTGTACCAGCTCCAGCAAGCTTCTTCCCAGAGTGCTCAAGCCACAAAATAGCTGCAAAGGAATCACACATATTAGAAGAAGGGCTACCAGAAGCTGTTATGGTAAGTTTGAGCCAGTTCTTTTATTTTTTTAAAGAGAAAAATAAAAACATTTGAAACAAAGTGCTTATTCTGGCACTGAGCTCAGCCAGTCCCACAGAAATCTCCTTTTGTATCACCAATAACTACTGAGAGGGTTATGGAAGCAATCCAGCTACCACAGAATTCCTCTTCCTCATGGTATTCTAAGACATGATGGGCACAGAAAGATTTACTTCCCACTATAGAGCCACAGCCAATTACACAGATGTGTTCACTATAAATAAAAATATATCATACCTAAACCTTTGTACTTGTGTGGCAATGATTAGTCACAGCAGAAACAGGTTGGTAATTAAGCTACAGTATAAACTCAGTGTTAACTTCTATGTTAAAATATTCTCATTCTGAATGCAAGATCCAAGAACAGTTACATCTCACAAAGCTATACAGCAACGAGCATAAGTAACACCCTTAAACAGATACATTTAAGCCTCTTATCAGAGAGGGTGATAACTTGGAGTTACCTTCTCAGAGTAAAAAATATATGAGCACATCTTCTATGTCTTTCTGTTTATTATTATATATATTTTTTACTTTTTACATATGTATATATATATACAGACATTTTCTGTATGATTGTACATTAATTTAACTACCATGATTGTGGTGCATCATTCATTTATCATGAACTTTGAAAACACATTCATTCTAAGCATCTTTATTTGTGGGATTTATTTTCTTCACCATGTCCAGAGATTTTGATGTCACGCCTTGCTCCCTACTATTTCCTCTTTTTCTCCTCTCCAGTCCCTTCCTGAAGGCTGAATTTTAAAATTATTATAAATTCGTATTTAAATACAGCTAAAAAGACAGTAGAGGAAGAACTTCATACAAATGTTATACAAAATGGAGCCAATGATAGAAACCTGGAGACAAACAGATCACCCTACTTCCTGCATTCCTGCTTATAGTCAGCAGTGACCCACCCAGCAAGGTGGGAGAAACTGGGGTAGAAATCCAGTTCTTTATTTGTGCAGTCAGTTAAGCATATTCAGTTTCGAAACATTTTAAAAAAGAGAAAACCAGAAAATACAATACACCATGGTATCTTAAGATTATATATATATATAATATATATATTGTACAAGAAGACTAACATCATGCAGCTGAATCAGCACAAGCACATGGCCAGAAAGAGAAACCAAGACCTTACTACCACTGCAATGCTTTAATGTGATACAGATCAGTGCCTCCACGAGGAAGCTCTCTAACTCAGAAACATGGGCAGCCAAATCCTACAAGGGAAAGGCTGACTTTCTCAGACTTTCTAATTCAGGAGTAAAATTTCAACATGTTGCTTTATGTTATCACCCTGTTTCATGCATCTGTTCCAATTAACGTAATTTCTAATTGCTGATTCCTGATTTCAAAAAGATTTTAAACTTAGCAAGGAATCTCTTGTGTATTTTGAGACATCGTGTTTCACCTGTTTAACCTACCATCAAGCCTAACTACTTCTCTTTGGGTGACTTGATTTGAAGGTGCAAAAGGTCTGATTTTGTGCTTGTGACTAATTATCCTCACTGTCAAAAGCTGATGCCTCCTCCCTCGCACTCACCTTCCTAATTTCAGGATGTTGGGTTTTATCTGCCAGATAGTAGAGATTATTAAAAATTTCTCCACGGTATTAAAAGCATTTTAGTAACAAGTACTTTCTTCCTGTTATGCCACAGTTATGTCCTCTGTGGTATCCCCTTCTCTGCTGGGAAATTACTCTGCCCTTCACAGGTAAACCTGACAACCCCTAAATCTATGCAATACTCATATTTCATTACAGTTCAACAAGGAACCATACAAATAATCCAGCTGAGGATATTGTCCTATAGCTGTACCACTCTTCAGTGGGATAATGATCCTCTTACCATTCAGCAGCTATCTTGCAAGCTGCTTGTTACAGACGCTCTGGACATCTAACTCCAGCATCAAACATAACCATTTGAGAAGCATTTAACCTTTTCTGCTCCCAATTCCTAACAAGCTAAAACGTTCTGCTCTGCGATGCCATTCCCCGGTCCTATTCATTCTCACCAATTGGATCTCTACAACCTATGAGAAATAATTCACTAAGGAACTGAATCACAGTTATATTCCAAAAACCCACCAAAGTTAGAAGAAGCTGGTCAGGACTGGCTGTACGCAAACAGAATCACAGAAGAGACCACCTGGGCCATCTCATTCCATTGCAAAAATCAGTTTCCTCCCAAGGGAATGTTCAACCATCCAAAACAGAACCTATAACAACCTTGTAAAACCCCAGCTGATGAGAAATACCTGCTTTATAGTGACTTCTGAGCTTCGTTGCTGCCCAGAGGCATGTGTACTTGTTACACAAGAACGTAGGTCAGACAGCTTTTTGTGTATTTTCCTTATTGCACCTATTTTTCTGATAGAACCTCTACCCCTTATCAGGGAAACAAAGAAGGTCAACCAAGGTAAAGAAGGCAAATGGTGCATGACAGTAAAAGTCACAATGAGATCTCTCAAAGCAGACAAAAAGAAGCTATCTAAAGCTTAAGACAGTATTTCTTTCAGCCTTTTTTCCTCACATTAGCACATGAAGGTAAATTTTAACAAATCCTAGTAGCAGAGAATAAAAATATCCAAAGTATATGCAAATAAATAGAAATAAACAGCTATTTTTGTTCTGAGATTTGGGGTTTTGTTTGTTTCGGGTACTTTTAAGTACTGCAAGCACCTGTCAGCCATCTCTGGTGACAGCTCCTTCCAAGACAGCATGCTGCTAGGGCGCTGAGGCAGCACTCTATGTGTGTCAGATTTCTTTCATGGTTGCAGCAAAGTGTCGCTTCCCATCTAAATACAGCATGGACTCTGAAATAAAGCAGTGAAAAAAGAGAACTACATTAGGAGCTTGGCATCAGTGCTGGGCAACAACACAGATTAAAAGGAACCCACACTGTCATCAAAGCATAAAATAAATGGGGTTTGCTATGAAATCCTGACAAATTAGTAAAATGCCATTAGTTGTCCCATCAGAACAACCAATGTTCCAAGAGAAAGCAAGCCATCTTGGCTACAGAGTCATGATGGCAACTTACTAATTGGATACTTGCCTCCATAAGTTTTGGGGACAACCCGTGGAACCTCACTTTCTGATGCAAATGTGAAATGGAAGATATTGGTTGTCTGGTGCTCCCTGGTGTCTGCATCATAAACCTCACTGTGAACTCGAACTTGGATGTAGTTTTTTTCTGTGTAACAGACCTACACAGATAGTCAAGAGTTATAATTTGCATTTTATCACTGGCATTAAAACACTGTAACAGACGTCAATGCTCTGTTTAACAAGAAAAGTCACACATTCTCATAATGCACTTTCTGTTACCAGCAATTGACAGTGACTAGAGCAAAGTTAATTTATTTCCTCTACAAAAAGAAATCAACTCTAACCTGTCCAGAGAGAAGCAATAATGATCCAACCTCAACTGGCCTCTGAAACATGATATCGTCAACAGATACAATAAAAGGTCTGGAACCCCTGGCAAAGAAAAGATAAATTAATTTCTTCTCAAGAATAACAAGGGTATTTGGAGAAATTTAAAATACTTGTTTGCGAGTATTTTAATGAAGGGTTATTAGAAAATAAACCAGTCTCTAACTCACAGGCTACAGGAAGTGCTAAAGAATTATGCCATTATCTATGACAAACAGCTTGATCTAGTGAGAGGTGTCCCTGCCAATGGCAGGGGGGTTGGAAGTTGATGATCTTTAGGTCCCTTCCAACCCAAACTATTCTATGATTCTATGATTCTCTTCTATGATAAAAAGACCTAGAAGAAGCCTCTCACACACATAAAAATATACACCCTTTAAGGGCACATTACTGCATCATCATAATATCTTATGACTTAAAACTGCAAGACAATCTTCATGCCATCATTGCTTAGGCCTTATGTGTCCAAGCACTGACACAACCCCCTTCACATTCTATCAACCTATGCATGCTCCATTAAACTTATGCATAATTCTTTTGCTGGGTGATGACCCCAGGCACATTTCTGAGCACAAGTAGTAACAAGGAGGTTGTCAGAAATCACTCCTTTTGTGTACAGAATGAAGCCATGTAATATTTGATAGCTTATTAAGCATGGTTAGAAAGAAAATGTATCTTCAAAAGTCAATGTTAATAGCTTGGAAAGACAACAGAAAACAGAAAAAGGATGTATTTTATGTCTTGAAATGTAATGCTTAAAAACCAAGCTCCAAGGAGAACAATTCATCTCTCTTTTTAAGTACAAAAGATGCTCTAATTAAAACAGTGGGGTGCACTAAAGGTGCAAGATTCTACTAGACACCTCAGTCTTTTCTGCTCAGGTTGTCATTAGGCTGGTTACCCCAGCTTCCCATTTATATGTGCATAGTGCTTGGGATTACATAAATAGTACAGGTGTACAACTCACCCATAGCTGCAAGCATTTGCCCATCCCAGTTCAAACGCCTTTCTCATGAGAAAACCCCCAAAGATCCTATTGAAGATGTTCCGCTCCTGTACGTAGAAACAAAAATCAAACTGCTATGTTACACGTATTTCTTTTCAAAGCATAGTGTTGAAGCACCTAGTTAACAGACCTCCCAGCATAGAATCATAGAATCATAGAATAGTTTGGGTTGGAAGGGACCTTAAAGATCATCGAGTTCCAACCCCCCTGCCATAGGCAGGGACACCTGCCTGAATGTATGAAAAGCCCTACTGAAATACACACGCAAAAGTTCACATTGCTGATGCAACTTTACTGAATAGAAGCTCATCCAACTCATTTAATAATATAAGATATAAATTTAAAACACCTTAGCAACCAGAAGCCAAACTTGGACACTCTGCAAAGGAATTTCTTTTGCAGAAAATTAGTAGTCTGTTAAAAAAAAAAAATTACAACCTCCTGTTTTGTTGTGGCAATCCATACAGATAATGGAAAAACTGCAATAGAAATTAAGATCTAAATACAATGCAAGGACTGCAGAACCAAAACAAATAATCTTACAGGACAATTTGTAATAGCTGTTTTAGTAATTCATTAATCCTTTTCAGAATACCTGAGGATGGCAAATCTGGAGGCCTTTTAGCTTTGCATCTTCCATCCATACTGAACTGGGTGGCAATTTACGACTCCGGAAACTTACTGTCCTTTGGAAGAGACAATAAACTTTATAGCACACATTAACAGAATTCACAAACAGGTTATACAAACACACAGTGAAAAGAAAAAAACAAACAAACAAAATAATTCAGAAATGTTACCACCAAATGATATTCCAACTGATCTTAGTGCCTTATTTAAAGAGATTTGTTACTACACTAAGCCTATGCTTCTAATCTTTCCAGTACTTGTGCTAATGTTTAAGTTTATGTGAATGAAAAAACATGAGGTCAGTCCATGAAAGAAGAAATTAATCACAACTACAAAGCACACTTCATAGTTGTCAGAAAAGCTCTTCTCTGGCTTTTTAAGTCATAATATGAACTAAAAGCACACAATGAGTTAACACAGAAATTCAATATCAAACATGAAGACAATACAAGGTCTCCAAATCCAGAGAGAACATGTGCAAAATACATCTGGTAATTTTAATGTCTCACTTTAATAAACATCTTTGAAAACAACAGTTGTGTACCATCACTAGGTTAAAGAAATTATAAATTATCCACCAAATCTAATGTCATTAGGCATCATTCTGTCACCATTGGCACTGGAAAATCTCACACAAATCTCAAGTATAAGGCAAGTATATCAACACTAGTCACCCTCAAATAACATTGTAAGACAGTATATATAAAACAAGGTTACATAGTCAATATGGCAAATTTGTGCCTTCAAAGCTTTTTTTTCTAGATTACCAGAACTGAAAACTCTTAGATTGTTCCAGTCATATGGCTGCAAAAACATTCTCTGACTTGGTCAAACATCATTAACCTTTTTCCTCAAGATTATTCACAACAGCTCAGAAGCTCTCTGTACTAACTCAGTCACTTTACACTCTTGCATGACAGAAGATTCTCAGAGGTGTAGTGAATCTTGTACCTGTGTTTCAAATAAAATGGCACATAGAAAAATGGAAAAAGAAAAAGCGTGCATTTATTCCAGACTACCCTCTTACAAGCAGTCACTCAACAGGCAGATTACTTTTTCCTCTCCTAAATCTTTTCTACTCCTCCCCCCTCCCTTTCTTGCCTTGTGTCCAGTGTATTAAGGAATATGTCATGAATAATGTTTCTTTCTTCTGCAGTGGGAGCCATTTTCAGTAAGGAGGCGGTGCTGAAATCAATCCTCTTCAGCTTGTTTACTACATATAAAAACAATAATCATATTAATTAGAAAGAAAAAAAAATGAGGCTTGGCTCTGGAGATTCTCATCTATAATTATTTGTCCCTTTCATTTTTTCCTTCCTTTTCTCTTTTCTGTTTTCTTTCCCCTGCATAAGTTAAAAGCTGTAACTCCATAGATTCAAAGAAAATGTGGCTTTTAGAATTAACTTAATCAAAATAAAAATAAAGCAGAAGTTCACTGTTGTCTCACCAATGTGACGAGGGCTCTTTATACATATGCTGCAATACTCACTTAGCTGCCCCTCTTACAGAATGCTTAAGTACTCCTCTCAAAGTACAGAAAAACATATAAAACAAGAAAACAGCACAAACAATCTTTATGTTTACCCACTGGTACAAGAATGTAAATCTAAGGTAGAACTCACTACCATATCACACAATGACTGAAACTTTAGCTTAAAAGATCTTCTGTTCAGTTTATTTGGTCTTTAATCTTTCTCCAATTCTCTGCTTTAAAATTCCAGCTTGAAATTAAACAAGATGGAGCTACACACTCCCTTCCCTTCTCTCCATTTTTCCAGAATATGATATAGCAGTCTTTTGAACTCTCTTACACTTCTGACACATGAGACAAAATGGAAATCCAATTTTAAATAAATTCTAAGCAATATAATTTCTCAAGTCTGCTTCCTTCTAGCTACTAAGTTAAGGCTGATGCAGATGCACATAATACTATAAGTATGACATACATTCCCCTTGCTTGAAGATTTCTTCCTCCTCAGGGGTCTCAGGAACAAGTGGATTAACAAATGCCGGCCTATGGAAAGAATTATTTTTTTAAATTGCAAACCTGAGAATTTATCCTGTGAATGCATTATAACAGTCTTCTATGCTTGCTTACATATGCATTACAAGGTGAAAATACATACATGGCAGGTTATGTGGCAGCTGCCAAGAAAATAACTTATTAGCTTTAACTTTGAAGAGGCAATTAAACGATCCAACTGCTATCTAGTAGAATTGAGAAAGAGTAAGTGATGCATCTGTTCTCCTTAAAGACCTAAAACTGCACCCTCAGACTATAGTGAAGATTATTCAAACAGAAAGCTGCTTAGAAACTCAGCAAATGAAGATGTGATCTAGGATAGTATAAAACAGGTACACAAAACTTGAACAGTACCAGAATAGGAGGAACACAGTGCCACAACAAACAAGTGTTCTTACAATCTACTAGTTCCCATGACACCCTTATCAACAGCCAAAAGCTGTTTACCACATGTACTACTTATCAAAGATGATATGAGGCCGCCTCAAGTATGAATTTGTATGTTTATTTAACTGCACAAGTAAATTTACTCTAACCTAATTATATAACATTTAGTCATTTCTTTCCAGAAGACAAGGCAAATGCTTTATTTTCAAGACATTCTTCCCCATAATTTCCAGCTATTATTTTTCTTATTATTATTTTTGCTGAATAATTCAATTCCACATGAAGTCTTTACATGAGCTGGTGACAAGAGGTACATCGAAGGGACCTTTTTGTTTGGAAGAAGCTCTGGATTCTGGAGCCATGCCAGCTCCTTCTCCAGTGCAGAGCACACTCTCCCTCTCCTCAGCTCAAAACACACCTATATCAGTTTCCCTCTTCAAGCCCCAAGCTGCTGTGATGCAAGTTTGCTATGGCCCAAAAGCCACACCACATGTCCTCCAGCACTATAACCAACCTAACATAGCTTTGACCTTCCTATAATGTTTTGACCTCCCACAGAATAAAAATACTTTGCTTATACAGACACAATGCTTCCAAAACACAGCTAACTTGTAGCCAGCTGGTTTGAAGAACAGCCCCCAAGGTTTGCATCTATCTGCACAAGTACATACAGGCTTGTCTTCAGTCAATCTGCTAGTTATATATAATCACATCAGATTTGAAGTAGTTCTTTTGCAAATTAAGTTCTTAAAATGAGGACCATAAATATAAGCATTTTTTAAAATGTATAGTATGTTAGATGTTCTAAAAAAATTCCATTAATGCGAAGAAAAACAATGTAATAACTTTTAATAATATTATTAGGACCAAATAATTATATGAAGCCAAACCTCTTCATTAAAAATATCCCTATTCATTAAATGCAGGCAATTATTTTAACCAGCCAACAGAACCATTTCAACTATTTTCAACAGAAAAAATTTTATTACTTTTACAGGCTGTACAAAAGAGTTAAGAAATACAAACAGGTTTTTTTTTTTAGTGCTGAGTTATACAAAACGAAACTGAAACTGAGCAGCCTGTTGGTTTAATGACTAGGGAATTACAGAGAGAGTGAAATCAGAAAAGCAAGAAAGCTAATTTTAGTTTAGTTCTCTGAAAATACTTACCAGTTTCACGTTACTTACTTAACCAAGTTTTTAGGTTGAGCTATTAAGATGATGTCTATCATGTGTCTATTAGGGAATTAATGCTATTATTCACTCAAAGGCTGTTTAACCAATAAGACTCAAACTTTTCATTTTTTCATGACAAGTAAACAATTCATTCTAACATCTGTAGAATGCAGTGAGGTTTTAGCCAACTCTTTCACTTCTACACTCATCAAGCCAAGCATACAGAGAGAAGATCTCATGAAGAAAACGGTTAGAAACTATGACTAACAGCAATTTCCATAATTGTCTGAGTGCTGAAATCAGTGCCCTGAAGCTTGCTCCAAAAAATGAACAGTTGCCAGCAGAAAACAACAGCTGCGTGATTTATCATCTATTTTGCATGGTTTCTGCACATACATAGGAAGCTACCCCAATTACAATTTTTACTGTAGCACAAGGTTGTTTTCCTGTCCTACAAATTACCATTTATTTTCTGGATCCCGGGCCACCATGACAAAGGTTGCATCTAACACAGGGCTGTAATCACCATCATGTAGCTAAGAGAGACAGGAAAAAATTACATTTTAAAACTCAATGTGCTTAGCAAGCTATTCAGTTGGTATCAATTATGCCATTGCTCTATTAACACTGCTTGCTTTCAATTCCTGTCATCCTTTCCAAGCTGCCTCACCACTGGTCAAAAAGGAAATAACACAAAATTCTAGCTTCAGCAATTCAGCAATGTAAACACTAAGCAGGGGATGCTTATTAACCACTAGTGGTGGGAGGAAATCAACACAGGCTCTGCAAAAGGACCCACTTATCCTTTATTCTGAGAAATGCCAAAACAGCAATTTGTTGTTAAAACCAAATTGCTGCTAAAGACAGTGCCAGGTGTTATGCTTGAACCAGGCAATGCAGACAACAAAAGTGTAGTAGCACCATCTTCAGCATCAGACCTTACTTTAGCAGACAAACTGGATTTTAAAAATACTCACTTGTCTGAATTATAGCTACTAGTACCACCTAGGTGTTTACAGCACACCTTTGTTACTCTAAACAATTAAAGTACTAAATTAATATTTCAGTTAAGTAACCAACTGACAGCAAATACTCAATACAAACACAAATTTTTAATTGAATTATTAGTATTCCTTCTGCTTCCTACATCATGCAGCCTGGTTACACCCTTCATTTAATTTATTTTCTAGTCTTTAGTAATTTATTACAATAATTATGAGGTATAGTACGTAAGATTAACACAACAGATACAATTCAACACTGAATCTGAATACCAACATTAACATTTATAAAACTACTAAATGCATAGATATAAGAAAAATAAAGTTTTTTAAAAGCAGGGAGAAACTTCTTTCAAAAAATACAGAGCAGATTCACTTACTGTTAGTGTAGAGGTACTGTGTTCCAGTTTAGTTACAAAATGCTGGTTATGAAAAATGTCATCCTTGACAGAAAGGTGAGCAACGGAATATCTTGCTGCAATTTGGTCTTGGGCTGTTACAAGCCCTTCAAAACAAATTATAGTACAAAACACACTTTAGACTGCTAAATGTCATCATCCAGACTTCACTCTGATGCACCTCATGACTTACAGGATGGAGAGAAGTCACAGCAACTAACCTGCAGCATGTGCATCTTCACTTCCATTGAGGTCTTTCCAACCCAAGAAACATTGCCAGTGAATTTGATGTCACAGTCTGGATAGATGATCTTCTTGCGCAAATCTACAAGACAAACACTAGAGGTTACTGGACACACCTAATATTAGTAAGACCTTTCTCTGTTCTGTACATGGCAACATACACAAAGACAACACAAAAAAGACAACTGTTGCAATGGATGACACTGTCAGCCTGTAGTTTCTGCCTTATCAGACTTCTAAAGCCAGAACAGGAGGAGAAGGCAGGCATACAAATGGCAGATAGATAGCAGAGCCACAGAGGTGTTTAGCAAAGCGTGTGACACAAGCAAAGTCCAGCTGCATGAGAAGACACACTGCTCAATACTGAAAGTAAGAAACACACATGCCAAAATAAAACTAAGCACAGAAGGACAGGATGCATGAAAGTAGTATTTTGAAATGAAGGGAAATATGAAATGTTGAAAAGCATCTACAAAATCCTTTTCCCTTCTCCCTACAACAAAAACCACAGCAATCAGAGTTCAAAGCCAAAACAACATTAAGTGAACTAAACAGGAGAGGGAAGAAGATATTGTCAGTAACAACCACAGGAAGGCAGTAGCTGCTGAAAGAGTAAGACAAATGGATAAATTTATTTCTACTGATCAAGTTGCTACTTACTGATTTTATCGACCAGAGCTGTAACTATTGACAAGGGAGACCTTGGCTGCATTTCCTGCTTGGTGTGAGTGTAGCAAATTAAAACTGTGGAGAAAGGAAAAATGGAAGTCAGCTCCTAGTTGTCCTTACACTTCAACAAAAACTTTAGCGGAAGAGACCAAATCCATCTTTGGGAAGCATGAAAAGTACCTTCAAAACTAAAGTACCATATTTTAGGAGTACACACAACTTATGCATTTTCATGCATGCAACTCACAGGATTCCCATAAAGAGACAGCAATTCAACAGCTGTCACAGCATTAAAAGTGATTAGCTATACATTTTAAATCAACCCATCACATCCAATCCCACTTAATCCCTTCCCTTTACCCCCACAGCCCACCCTCTCAGGTCCTTCCTGCCTCCTGTTTTGATTTCAAGCAGATTGCCCAAGGATACATTCTAACTGGAGATTTATTTTCAAACACTGATTCTTTTAAAGAGGTGTAGACTAAATAAACTGTACCTTACAGGCATAAAAGCATAGTCAGGAGTATTTATCACACTGTAATTACTACCAGCCAAACTACTATTTCATTTCATTAGCTCTGCTCAGAAGAGCATATTCAAGTAAACAGACTCTAGAGTAATACAAGGTGACAAAGACCTTTTTGCTAATACTCAGGTGATTTTTACTCCACACAGACTTCCATAATCATAAATTTGGATTTAAAAAGTAGGAGAGAAGGATACGTTGTTTTTCCCTTGAAACTGCTAAAGTCACAACTCCAAAACTCATTATACCTACCAAGTCACACCATCAATACAATCAGAAAGAGCCTGAGTAGGGTTTATCAGAATCCTACTACCACAGAAGAAATACTAGAAGCTGATCAGATCTTTATGGTACATTTTCCTACAAAAGCTGCTGACCATCATCCTGAATACTGTGTAATTGGGACAGAATCTTGATTAACCCAAAACAATACATCTCCAGTGGACCTGAATGAAGCTGAGTATGATTACAAACAAGGCAAAGACAGGAAAAACCCAACATTCTTGCAGACTTTTAGGGAAAATAAGGAAGGCACAGAACAAAACACAAGCTCAGCCTGTCTACCAGTGGAGGGTAGACAATAGTTTCAAGTTTCCCCTCTAGTTCAGCACAGGTACTGAAGCCAGTATCTTCCACATCTCAGAAAGAAATATAAATCATGTAGTTATTCTGTCTCTCTCAGACAGACAACCAACAGTCATTCACTTGTTTCTCTGCCTTTCTCAATTTTGTCCAAGTTCCTTTTGTGGCAAAAACACTGTTCCATTCAGAACTCCCCTTTGGTTATTCTTTGTCAAAAACCTCTATCAAAATGCTCCAAATCAACTACAGAACTTTGCTGAAGGAGGAAGTCACCTGGGAACACTTCATGAGACAAACAGCTCCAAGTTATATTAACAACCTAGCAACTATTTTAGCAGCAAAACAAAAGTCAGAGATCTTGAACTTTCACAGATCATGAATGAATTACAAGAATAAAAAAAATTAAGAAAGCTAACTCATTAAATAACTAAGTTGTTTTTACTCTTAACAACTATTTGGAGACAGAACACAAAAACTTCAACTAAGTGTTTTTCATTCGATGGGTACATTCTGTCCTTTCCAGCCTATAGTCTCTTCTCCACAAAGGAAAGCTTAAAATCTTTGCCAATTTTTGCCACTTAGGATCTGCTGAGTTCTGTGTGAGGTTTTTTAAGAGAAAAAAAAAAGAGGTTTTATTTTAAAGAAGCGCTCTCTGCAAATTTTCTCTGATTTTAACACTCAGTTCAGACTCATAACCTAGGATCTTTTTGCAATAAATTATTCTCGTAGCTGTCCTTTGCAAAACAGGCAGAGGCAAGAAACTGAAAATGAGGAATTCTGCTTCTGTCTGTTCTTTATCATCCTTCTTTCAGCATCAGCATCTTTTCTTTATTCCTTCCCCTTCAAGTAAGTGCACTGATGTGATTCCTTCTCTGAGGTCATACCATGTTATACCAAACACCACTCCATAGTACTCAAAGCCACTTGAGCTCTGCCACTTGCATGCTCTTTACAAGAGCATAGATACATACCTCCTAGACTGTCCAGATCTTCAAGTATCCTTCCAAACCTGTAAAATACAGTGGGGTTGACATTATCTACATCCATAGTAAATGAAAGTTAACACTTGCCTGCATACTCTTTGTTACCTTACACTGTTGTGTACATTCAGATATTTTTCTCTTATTTCAGGTTGACTTCCTAGAGGCAGAATAACTTCCAGGTAACTATCTTTCATTCTCCTAGGAGGGAGATCTTCCTGTCGTTTTGCCAGTAAAGTATGAAGTGCTTTTCTTTCTTGCATTGCTTGCACATGATCCCTGGAAAGAAAAAAAAACCCCAGCACTCTAGAGCATGACAACAGAATGGCAACCCTAGCTAAAAGATGTCACAAAAAAGAACATCAAAAGGAAAGCAAAAAAGTGGTAAAAATAGCAAGACACGGCAAGAGTGCCTTGAAAAGAAAATTAAATGCACGCAATATAAGCAGAAAAGTTTTAAATATTTTTGTGTACATGTGGCAAGCACATACTTTGCACTAAAGAGATAAACAAAATTGATCTAATTCTGAATGCTACCTAAATGGTTCCTCTTGAAAAGAAGAAATCAAAAGTAGGAGGCTTAGTGCATATTCATGTCATACAGCTACTGTATCACAACTTTTCCTGTAGTGCCGTTTTTAAAGGACTGATTGTCAACTTATAATCCTTCCCACAAAGACAAGCAGATGTATAGTGCTAGTTAGCCATGACAACAGAGAGAACTTATCTGCTGGGACCAGCTATCATCCATACATGATTTCTCCCTTTATGGCATCAGTTCATACAGCATACACCAGATCAACAGATGAAACAAAAGGGACGATCAATCTATTTTCCTCCCTCCTCCTGCATGGTTGTCTTAAGACTATACAGGAACATGATGGTAAGAAACAAAACAGAAAAGGGGACATCAGCTCTTGAGAGCTGCTTTTCCAGCACCACAAAGTCAGAGTAAGGGCAAATTTATTGTCACTTTTTTTCCTGATCAATATGTTGCTAAGTAAGTACCTCCAAGACAAAACAACCCTGCCCAGTGTTTGTTCTCACTTGTTCTTGACAAGTTCCCTCTGCCTAAAAGTGCAACCTGAACGAATGAAGTAATGATTTCCTAACATAGAATCATAGAATCATAGAATAGTTTGGGTTGGAAGGGACCTTAAAGATCATTGAGTTCCAAACCCGCTGCCATAGGCAGGGACACCTCCCACTACACCAGGCTGCCCAGTGCCCTGTCCAGCCTAGTCTTGAACACCTCCAGAGATGGGGCATCCACAACCTCCCTGGGTAACCTGTTCCAGTATTTCACCACCCTCACTGTAAAGAATTTCTTTCTTATGTC
>VZTY01016404.1:501403-517157 GCA_013400935.1 Turnix velox | reverse complement strand
CAATATCCTTCCTGTGTTGAGGGCTCCAGAACTGGACGCAATACTCCAGGTGGGGTCTCACCAGTGCCAAGTAGAGGGGTAAAATCACCTCTCTTGACCTGCTCCCCTAGAATCAATAGCAAACCATTGAAAACCTACGTGTTAAACATGCAGCAGTTTCAGTATAAAGCCAGAAGTGTGCAAAACTATAAATCAATTTCATACAGCAAGGAAATGCAGAAAGCACTAGGTAACCAAATTGAAATTTTAAACTTCAGATATGTGCCATTCATCCAGTACTGCATGCTTCATTGCTGAGATCTGAGCATTGTTGTGTTTATCAAAAGCAATTAATAACAAAAAAAAAAGAACCTTTCCACCAAAAAGAAAATCCATTTTAAGTTTTCTCTTTGCATGAATCATGGGTAGCAGCCATTTAAGACAGAGACTTCTTTGGCTTGAGTTTTATTTTTGAGAGAAGAGAGGTACACAGCATCTACCATTCAACATTTCCTGTTTAATAATTGGTGAGGAATTATGCATAATCCATGATCAAAGAGAACAAAAGCCTAGCAGAAAATTTCAGTTAGTTGCTTGTTTGTTTTAAATATGAATCCTTGTTTACCTCATCTAGGCAACATGACTACTGCAGAGTTCAGAGAAAACAGAAAGATAACAACTCCTCCAAAGGGTTAATGTTTCAAGTTATGCCACTGCACAGAAATAGAATATACACTAGATAAGTAAGGAAAGACACAATGTCCAAGATGATGCACCTTCATTCTTTTAAAAAAAAATTTTACATTTTCCAGCCAAAGGCTTAAGAGAAATTAATCAGATAGCAAATAAGAAATTTATCTACAAACACACAGAAGCAAAACAAAAATTCAACTTTATTCTGTTTTCACCAGTCTTGTCCTTGCTCCTCTGAGAATTCTTCTTGATTTCAGCTTCAGAATCTATTCTTCATTATATGGAAATATTGGGCCCAAGGTAATAACATTTTTAACATATAAATTCTGTTACGCACTGCAGTACCAGTCGTACACTGACAGTATTTAATCTAAGTATTAATTAATGCCTGCTCTAAACATTGTGAGAAATGACACTATTTATTTCTGAAATGGCTACAATTCTACCTAGATTATACTAGCAATGAACAGTTAAGTTTTAATTGTGGAATCTCAAAGGCTACATGGTTTTCCAAGGTTAAATAGGAGCTGCCAGGCCATTTGAAGACAGCCTGTTTTATGCAGAACCAACTCAGCTGCCCCTGAATCCAGTGCAGGACAAATCTACCATAGGAGTAATCCACCAACAGATGAGGTAGCAGCAACATAACACTTTCAGTCAGACTCTACCTCTTAAATTTCCATCAGATTCAAAGCTAATGGGATTTTCTTGTAAGCATGAAGATTGATCCCTTTGTTCTTCTGTTGCTACAGATCTTTTACCAGAGAAATCTAAGAAGCTTGTCATCCATAAAGTATTAATTCACAAAACTTGTTCAAATTAATTTTAGCTGGAACTTTTTTCCTCCCCAGTCAGCACGTTAACATCCACTACTACAGCCCCAAGCTCCCTCAGGATTTTACAAATAAAGAAAAACATATTTAATGTTCACTGTACCTCCAGTTAGTAGATGCTCCCACTATATCCCTCAATCTGCTCCGCACTGGAAAAAAAAAAAACAAACAAACAAAAAAATGAAGGCAAACCAAGCTTAGTTCTGCAAGTGATGAATATGAGGTTACCTGGTGCTGAAAAGCACGATCCTCATCCCAGAACAGAAAAATTCATGCAAATAGTAGCCCAGAAACGNATAAAGAAAAACATATTTAATGTTCACTGTACCTCCAGTTAGTAGATGCTCCCACTATATCCCTCAATCTGCTCCGCACTGGAAAAAAAAAAAAAAACAAACAAAAAAATGAAGGCAAACCAAGCTTAGTTCTGCAAGTGATGAATATGAGGTTACCTGGTGCTGAAAAGCACGATCCTCATCCCAGAACAGAAAAATTAAGCAAATTCATGCAAATAGTAGCCCAGAAACAAAAGTTTGGCCAAATTCACTGATGCTGTTAGTAGGCATATCACAGTAAAGGGTTGAGTAACATGATTCGGTAGCTGATTGTGTAAAGCCAACACAGACTGCACCTTGAGTGTTAATGCAAACAAGCACCTGTGATGCTAATTAACAACTGAAAGAAACAGCGGATCAAGATCAGATTGAGGAATTTCGATGTGAAAATATTCCATCCTAAACACAAACATACTGCAGAGATAACACAGGGCAGAAAGTCCTAAGAGGAACAGTATAGCTGGAAGAGAGGGAATGAAGAGAGTACCTTTTAATTAGTCCCACCCATGAAGGGCAGATGCTGTCAGTTGCCTGTGGGGTTTGATAGCCTAAATTTTCTACCAGTCTCTAAGAGCACAGTGTTAAGACACTGAAGACGTGCCTAAAAAATTGCTTTTAGCACCGTATGCAGTGTCAGAGGTAATACCAGCTTGGCACAAATTTTTCCCAAGAATAAACTGCATAAGCAGTTACTCTACTCTTTTGTTGGACAAGGTGCTAAGGTTTCCATCCAATCTATCAAACTATTCCATCACTGTTAGGCAGATGAATGTGTGCTACTTGGACACATCTGAAAACAAGCAGCAATAAATCCCACTCTCCAAACAGAAGTTGAGAATTTGTATAGTAGAGATTCCTTGCTTATTTACAAAGAGTTTTATACAAGCAAGTTCAAACATTAGGGCAAAACGGTTAGGGAGAAATGAAGGAAATATTACCCAAAAAAAGCACAAATCCTATGGCAAAACAGAAAGACTGTGCTGGTGACTCATGAATGAGTCCGGACTGCTGATGACTCATGAGCTGATCCTTTATACTTTTAGGTCATCATCAGGCTTGGTACTTTTCCCTGGTAAAAGTCTGGTCAAAAGATTCACAATGACCTGCAAGCTGTCCTGTGAACTCTGGAGAGAGCAGAGCCCGATTTCCTAGGTATTTCAATCACATAACCCTCTCCGACAGATCTACCTAGCTCTGCCCAGCTCTGCCCCATACATTCACTCCAGTTTCTGCTGCTTGCCTCTCAAGTCCTCCACAACTCCACCATCTCTAACTTCCCTTTTCCTTCCCCTGCAAGACTCTCAGCTCCCATCCCTACACATCCCCAGCCTGCTTCTGTTTTGCCTGCCCTCTAGACAAATACCAGCATGAGCCATGGTTAGCCTGGAGTTATGCAAGACCAGTACTACTGAGGGCCAGCATTCCAGTCACTCATAAACGCCAGCAAACACCATGGTCATGACTGACATCAACAGTAGCTCTGACACCCTAAAGGTTCTTCCATTCAGAAACCAATTCTCACAAAACTTATAGAAACAAAGTTCTCTGAAGTTTGCACTCATCCATTTTGGCTGACATCAAACAATAAAATATTCTGGAAGAAGAGGGAGCAAGAAGATAGGCAGACAAAAACAAAACCAGATTGCTGAGGCCTCATTTCTTTAGTAAATCAGACTGAAAACAAGTTTTGAAATTAGAAGAGTTTCACTACTAATTCTAAAACCAAAAAAACTTAGTGAAATTGATTGAAAATCTTAAAAGTTGTATTTAATTGATTCATTTTCTCTTAAGAAGCACTGAGCTCATTCACAGAATAGGTGCTACTTTCCTGTTACTCATACTCCACATGTGAAGCTGCCATAGCAGAGACACTGTTAACAACTTCTAGAACACAAAACCTCATTTTTTCAACACTGTGCAAACTGTGCTGGGATGGAAGGGAAATAAAAAAGCACTTTTTTTCTGAAAAAAAAAAGTCTCAGGATCCAACCTGCAAACATGTACACACCATTAGTCCCATTTAAAACTTCTGATTTCAATTTCAGATGTACAAGTAAACATTTGCCACGCTGAGATCATATAACTTTTATTTTAACAATAAAAGAGTCAGAATGTTAAAGTGTTTCTAAATTGTTGCCAAGCTAAACCTAGTCCATTTCAGAGGCCCTTTTTCCTCCTGAGAAAATTATATTGCTTTTCCAGAGCAATTTGAGTAATTAAGCAAAAAAATCCATAAACTCTTTTTTATTTGGCAAATGTCCTAGATGAACAAAAGCATTACAGCAAGTGGGAGGTGTCCCTGCCTATGGCAGGGGGAGTTGGAACTTGATGATCTTTGAGGTCCCTTCCAACCCAAACTATTCTATGATTCTAAGTGGGGTTTATCCATCATTATCATCTTGCATATTTCAAGCATTTTTAGTATCTCCTAAACACTGGTAAGTGGATCTTCAATGCCAGAGCAGCAGGGTTGGTGTTTATTTTGCACTATGCTGTGACAAAGGATATGCAGAAAGGTGGACAGAATCAGTGCACTTATTTCCCATGTCCTGATCCAAGCTGTCCTTGGAGGTGTTCAAGGCCAGGTTGGACAGGGCCCTGGGCAACCTGATCTAGTAAATGTGTTTGTTTGGTGACCCTGCTAGGCAGGGGGGTTGGAGCTACATGATCCTTGAGGTCCCTTCCAACCCGGGTCATTCTGTGATTCTGTCTCCTGTGCTGGTGCCTCCCCAGGCTGTATCCAGGTTCAGGTAGACTACTAGGAGGCACCTCACCACCAGTTTTTATATAGGGCTTGGTCCAGACTTCAGTGAAGATGTGGATTCAAATATCTAAAATGAAGCTAAGTTGCTATGTGAGAGATTTTGTATCCCACAAGCCTTTTAGAAATGTGTTATTCAGCATACCACCAGAAATACTGAAGGTAAGGAGGCTTTAAGCAAGTGGACAGAGAAAAATAATAGCATTTCATTTTTCGTGAATGCTGAAGTAAAGAGAAACAGCAGGTAAGTAAGTTCAGTGTTATAATAAATGTTAAAATATGTACAGATTACCACAACACACCATTATTCACATGGATGGGTAAGTGTCCTGTGGAGTGGAAAACAGAGGTTAAATTAACAATTAAAAGAAACATTTATATATTACTTCTGCTAAGGGGTTGCCCAATTATTCTACCCGCTTGAATACCATTTAGATGTGTTTCTTAATTTTAGGAAGCAGCTATAGGCAACTTGTCTTTGTTTGATTTACAGTCAAGTATCTTTGTGTTTTCAGTTGAGCTAGCCCTTTCCTTCAAAGCCAGCTTTCCAGTTCCTTTGTCTACTGGCTTCATGTAGTATCTGCTTGAAATCCAATTCAAATCTGTTTTTCAAACTTGGTGCTACCAGGTACTGCTGACAAGCACTACTAACTTTGGAAAAAACATCTAGAACATTTTTTAGCAAGTGGGATGAAAGTTATCTCTTCCAAAGTCCTGCCTTTGAGAAAATCGTGGAAAAAATACCCAACAGCTAGAGGGGGATGATTCTGCTCTTCTAGTCCACCCTGGTGAGACCCCACCTGGAGAACTGCATCCACCTCTGGAGCTCTCAGCACAAAACGGATATGGACCTGTTGGAGAATGCCCAGAGGAGGGACACAAAAATGCTAAGGAAGCTGGAGCACCTCTCCTGTGAGGACAGGCTGAGAGAGTTGGGACTGTTCAGCCTGGAGAAGAGAAGACTCCACAGAGTACTGCGGCCTTTCATTACCCCTTTAGAGGCCTACCGAGAAGATGAGGACAAACTTTTTAGCAGGGTCTGCTGCAATAGGACAAGGGGAAATGGATTTTAAACTATTAGAAGGTAGACTGAGATTAGAACTACGACTTCTTTTACAACAAAGGTAGTGAAACCCTGGCACAGGTTACCCACAATGGTGATAGATACTTGAACTCCGGAAACATTCAAGGTTGGATCAGGTTGGATGGAGCTCTGATCTATTTGAAGATGTCCCTGCTCACTGCAGGTGAGGTTGGGCTAGATGTCCCTTCAAACCAAAACTATTGTATGATTCCAAGTGAAGGACCCAAAGACGGGAGGAGGCATGTGAAAAGCTAGTAGAAATAAGCACTTGGCATTTTGGAATCAAATCTAAAATATGTAAAGCTATTGTAGTCCAAAAATATCAGTATTTCTCAGAAATCAATCATAAGCAAGGCAAGGATGGCCTCACCACTGGCCGTCTAGGTGGTATCACTACGAAATACCCTAATAAAAAAGTAGGTTAATATTTGCAAGTATGCAATATTCTGTGTGCTTGCTTCTTTCCTTTAAGCACCCAAATTGTTATTTATTAGCAATAATGAAAAAAGTTCTCTAGACACCAATAATTCTCATTTTCTCTGGATTGTCTGGGATTTCTTTTAGAAAACAAAGGGGAAATAATTTCAGAAACAAGCAAAACTCCATGAAGGAATTATTTGTACCTGGCACCTCCTCCCTTGCTCTCAGTGCGCAGGATTAAATTGCAAAAATCCCTTTTTAAAAAGCTTGTGTAAAAGGAGCATTATAGCTTATTGGAGCACTAAAACAACCTTTCAAAACAAAGTTCTATTGACAAGAGTATTTTTATGAGGTAGTGCTGCTGATCTGATTAAAGTATTTCTCTAAGTTCACAAAATTAACAATGCTAGCACACTAAAATTCTGCAAGACATTATTTCCATTCAGTTCCTCTATTTCTTGGCTGTTCTGTCCAGTAGCTGTAGTACTTACCTGTACTATGTTCACTTTCTATCTAAAGCAAATTTGACAAGTGGTTGTCCCAATATGAAAGACTCATGTGGTTTTCTAAGACTAAAAAACCAGAGGAACCCCTCAAAGCAGCACAATCTGCAGCTTCAATGATTATGCATATTTGTTGCCACTGATCTCCAAACACATAGTGACTTTCTGCTGCTTTTAAAACATTTAGACTATGAACTAACAATCTTGAGCATGTCCATTATTCAAAAAATATTAACACATGAAAGGCCACCACTTTTCCAGGTGTAAGAAAAATTTCTAATCCTTCCAAAGTACAGGCAAGATTTTTTTACCTTCAGACATGTCAGGAAGCACTGAGGAGCCATTGATCCCAGAAGTGAGTGTTCTGGCCAGAACAGAAGGAAGTTTCCTCATGGTACACAACCTATAAGCAGAGCAGAATAATTTAGAGTCATTAAACATGAAAATAACTTGGGATTCATTTTTGGAATGGCAGTGATTACTTCTGAAACTCCACTCATTTTTAGCCTTATTTTTAGAACAAGATACAATCAGCACAACACTGCAAGCCAGCTGAAATTCTGATACCTGTCCTTATCTAAAAACAAGAAGGAAGAATGGTTTGCTGGCAGTAACTGCTCTTTTCACTGACTATTCAGATGCACTGAGACAATCAGCTTGGACCAAACACCACCTTTTACCCTGTAGACATCCTAACACACAAGGAGCCTATGTGCACCTAGGAAATCATCCATGACCCTAACTGCACTTCTGCACCTGGCTGGCATGCATAGTGGTGGAAGATGACAACTTAGAACAAGCCTGAAGTGCAGGATATAACCTGCTTAGCTGTTCAGCAAGAACAGTATTTGTGAAACCCTTCAGAGAATCTAATTTGACCATCAATTCAGGAAGTGTTCAGCCAGGTAGTAGCCAGCACAGCTCCTCCAGGTGAGAAAAACTGTAAGGCAAAAACACACAGAAGGACCACAGGATTAAAATCCCTCATGATAGCTCATGGCACTATCCTGACAAGGCGCATAAGATGCCTGTCCCTTAATTTTCTTCAGCGCAGGTGGGTATTTCACCTGAAAAAAAGAGGCAAGTCCCCAGCCCAGGCAACAGCAGAAAAGCAGGACCATGTACACATCTGTGAGTATATATTCCTAATGTCTATATATCTACACATATATGATCGTATCATGTACACACAAGCCTCCTTTGCCTGCAGGTATATAAGGATTAGTTAAAAGAGCAAAAGGAGACACACACACAAAAAAAAACCCTCTCCCTGAGATGCCAGTCTCTTCTCACCAGAGATGACACAAGTGATCATTGTGAAAAACTCTCACTAAATGGTGTAGCTCCTGGACTCAAACGGTGTCCCAAGGCACAACCAGCCCCCCACCCCCCCCCCGCAGGGCCTCACCCAGCCCGCTGCCATGGCCGCCTTGCCAGGCGCCAGCCGCTCCCCACACTGAGGGTCAGACACTGACAGGGCCCGGTGACACGGCCACCCCCGGCCGCGCTGAGGGAGCTTTTCGGGCTGTCACTCCCGGCCGAGTCGGGAAGGCGAGGCTCAGGGCTCGGCACCCCCGGGGCAGAGCCCTGGCAAGGCGGGGGGAACCGCCACCTCCTCCCCTCAGAGAACGGCATCTCCCACATCCGCCCGTCCCCACCACGGCCTCTCCCCGGGCAGCCTTACCGAGTGGACAGCATGGTGCCCGCCGCGCCGACGCCGTCAAACCGGGAACGGTAACGGGACAGTCAGCGGGGCTGCCGCCCGCCCAGTGACTGCGGAGCCACGCCCGCCACAGGCATGCGGTCCTCCAACACCATAGACGCGCGGCTTGCCCGGCGCAGAAAGTGTTCCGTACGAGGTCGCCTCCTCTCGCCTCTCCCCGCCCCCGGGGCCCGCAGCCCCGAGCCGCTGGGCCTTTCCCTCCCGCAGACCCGTCAGCGCCCCGTCCGACCTGGGGCGGGCAGCCGGGCCCCTCTTCCTGACCGCTCTGAGGGGCACACATTGGGGCCGCTGGCGAGGCGCCCGGCAGGCCGCGTGTAGAACGGGCTGGCCCTCCCCGCCGGGCTCTACGTGGGAGTTGAATTTAATAAACACCGTTATTTTGTAACGTTTTTCGCTGCGTCTCGATGAGGAGCTGACTCCACGGGTGCACAAAGCGGCAGTGCCAGGATCAGACCTCGTTTATAGCGTCCCCCGGCCCGGGCGGCAGAGGCGGCGTTCGTGGTTGGCAGGCCCGGTCCCGGCGCGGCACGGTAACCCTTAGGGTCACGCTGTCACCGTCTTCCCAGACCTCACACCACCATCTGCACCATGCCCTGCTGCCCAAGCCACCGAGCCGTGTTTCTAAAATGGGAGGCTGTGCCCATCAAACGCGCATAGGTCAGCAGCGGCCCTCCGATACCTGAAGGGGACCTACAAGGAAAGATGGGGAGGGATTTTTTGTAAGGTCATGTAGTGACAGAATGAGAGGTAATAGCTTCAAACTTTAAGAGGGAAGATGTAGATATATTGGGGAAAAGTTCTTTATCCTGAGGCACTCTGGTGGAACAGGTTGCCCAGAGAAGCTGAGGATGCCCCATCCCTGAACGTGTTCAAGGACAGGCTTTGAGCAACCTGGTATAATGGGAGATGCCCCTTCCCATGGCAGGGGGTTGGATATCTGGATAGTCCTTGATCTCCTCTCCAACCCAAACCATTCCGTAGTTATCCATCATGGTCCCTCAAGCACGTGGAACTATCATTACAGAGTAATATTGCTGTAGTTCAACCTGCTGCTCACCATTCATGAATAAATTTCATACCAGGATGATGGTGCAAGTGAACTCTCTACTCCTCCAGAACAATCCAGGAGAGATGTGACTGGTATCCAAGGGGCAGGGTGAAGAGTGTGGAAAAGCACAGATGCTGGAGTTTAAGCCAACAAAAAAAGATTAACAACAACTGATAAACTAGACTAGCATAAAAAAACTAGTATAAAGTAGAACAGTCATTACAATCTTCTTTGAAGGCAGTGGCTTATAGCTGATATATGGCCTAGATGGAAAGAATTAATGGGAAAAAACACCAACTAATTCTGGCCACATTTAGTGTTGCCCAGAACTTCTCTCTAGTTCCTGGCTATATCCAAGCCAGCTGTGAATGCAATCTACCATAGCAGTCATTACAAGGGAAGAAAATGAGGGCACCTTGACCTGAGATTCAAAAGGTAATATAGGATAATGTGACTTAATTCAAAAGGGATTTCCAATCTTGGTGGCACCTAGTTAATTTTGCTTTTGATGTCCCTGACACTAAACCCCCAGCTTTTGTTCTAACAATACACAATACTTTGGAACCCAGCGTATACCAAAACATTGCACAGGGATTAATCACAAATGGGAGTGTCCTCTTCACATTACTACATAAAGTATAGGCCCAAAAAATGGGAACACGGGGCGTACTGGCAATGTTGATGCCTGTGTTTTACAGGAGCAAGAAAAATTCATTTGTGAAAGTAAGGCATTTGCCTTGACACTGAACAAAATGTCATTTTGAAATACATCATGATGAAACCCCTAACACAGTATTTGTAGTTGTTGGAAATGGATGTGTTTGTACAAGAACCCTTTGTGACTCTGGATGTACAGACACCACCACTGCAGAGGTGTATTGGTAAGAACACTAGAATGATGGGATGTGATGTTCCTGTCACAACCCACCAATTGCTGCATTGTATCCAGATTTATTACCTCCCCCTATTACAATGAATCTCTGATAAGGAAGCGGTTGCAACATGATGACCTGAATAAATTGCTAAAAGGAATTCAGAACAAGGGACAAAGAACCCTGGTTATTGTCCATCGGGATGCAGAAAAGGTATACCATATCCTAGAAAGAGTAAAGATGGAAAATACCACTGGTGAGACATCAGATGGTCACCAACAGCAACTGGAATTTTTAATTTGATGCTGCAGCAAATTGTAGTTTTGTTGGTTTTGACCAGACATTTATTGCTTATTATTGTTTGTATATCAAATTCTGGCAAAAGATGAAAAAAACTATGTCAATCCAACATGTAAAACTTTATACAATTAACTGGCTTAAAATGCTAGTGGTATATAATTGGCATTAATTGAGACACTCAGACTAAGCAGCTGATCAAATAATTGGATTCTTCCTCCCACTGATTTATAATATGCTGCAGATTTATGACACAGAGGAAATAGGTAACTGTGCTACCACTCTATGAGATGATAAAGTGGATTGGCTGTAGCAACAAAGTGGAATGTGACAGGGACACTCAGCTCCTTAACCAAAGCAGTGGTAGCACAGGCTCCAAAGGAGACAAAAGTTCCAGGTCAAGAACTCCTCTAGTTCCAGCCTGTTTTCTGAAAACCCACAAAGGAGGAGAGTTGCATGGTGAGCATCAATGCATGGAAGCAAAAAAAGTTGTGGTTACAAGAAGTCTCATGCAAACCTTTCCCATCACATGTTATCTGATTATGAGCCAATCACATTATTCCATAAATATGACAGCCCAAGTGAATTTTTTTTGAGCTCTGCCTGCTCATGACCATGGCTGCATGACACCTCTTAAGATTGCTCCTCAAGGCAGAGATGAACAACAGGCCTTTGGTAAGTGACTGGTATCACTGGTGCATATCTTTGATTTGTGACATAGAATCATAGAATAGTTTGGGTTGGAAGGGACCTTAAAGATCATCGAGTTCCAACCCCCCTGCCATAGGCAGGGACACCTCCCACTACACCAGTGCCCTGTCCAGCCTGGTCTTGAACACCTCCAGAGATGGAGGGCATCCACAACCTCCCTGGGCAACCCGTTCCAGTGTTTCACCACCCTCACTGTAAAGAATTTCCTTCTTATGTCTAGTCTAAATCTATCCCCCTCTAATTTATATCCATTGTTTCTAGTCCTCCCATCTGATATTATGTTGAAAATTCCTTCCCCTGCCTTTCTGTAGGACCCCCTCAGGTACTGATAAGTTACTATGAGGTCCCCTCTGAGCCTTCTCTTCTCCAGGCTGAACAACCCCAACTCCTCCAGCCTGTCCTCATAGGGCAGTTGCTCCAACCCTTTGACCATCTTCATGGCCCTTCTCTGGACCCTCTCCAATAGCTCAATATCCTTCCTGTGTTGAGGGCTCCAGAACTGGATGCAATACTCCAGGTGGGATCTCACCAGTGCTGAGTAGAGGGGTAAAATCACCTCTCTTGACCTGCTGGTCACACTCCTCTTGATGCAACCCAGGATTTGGTTGGCCTTCTTGGCTGACTTTGTCTAAATAACTTGCTTTTGTCTCAGGAACTATGATTTTGTGTCTGTAACTTTTATTTTGCCTCCATAACTTTGATACTTTCTTAGTAACATTGACTTGGTAACTCTGATTTTGTCTTAGGAACTTTCATCTGTGACTTGGTAACTTTGATTTGTGTCTTGATAGTTTTGAATCATTGTTCAAATGATTGTGCCATACAGTGATAGAGTGAACCTTGCCATCGAACTTTGACACGTTTTTATGACACCGTGTTAAAACCACTTTTGCTAATACCTTTGACAGTGGTTCTTCTGGTGAACTAAATGACTCCTTTGCGACAAGCTGTTGGCAGGATCGTGTGTCAGGATTTGAGACGGGGACAGGGCCTCCTCCCTTGGCCCGTCACTTGGTGGCACTGTTAGGGAAGGGAATTCAGAGCCTTGATAGTTTCTAAGAAGTTTAAGAAAACACTGGCGTGTTAAATGAGCTATACTTCTGGCACACAAGAGGAATCAACACATTTAATTCATTAATGCCCTAGTTTCAGCTGGGATGGAGTTAATTTCCTTTCTAGTGGATGCCGTGTTTCAGATTTGCTATGAAAGGAATGTCAGTAGTACATATTGCTTCAGTTGTTGCCAGGCGTGTTTATACTATTCAATGAACTTTTTTCAGCTTCAGTTCTTTTTCTTCCTTCTTTTATTTATTTTAAACAGAGAACTTTTGAGTCAGGATTGAAGTATTCACATAGGAATTCAAGGAATCTTTCTAGCGAAGGAGGAAATGAAAAATTAAAATAGCAGAAGGAGAGCTTCATAAGTTGCACAGTAAAGAAAGCAAGCTGTGCCCATTGTTAGCCTTTCCCTCCAGCCTCCAAGATAAGAGCATATTCAGAAATCTAGACACGAATAAAATATGTTAAGTAGAACTAATGTCCAGCTGCAGTCCCACAACCAAATAAATTGTTCATTTGCATTGCCATGAAGGGATTTTTGTATGGCTGTTTCCTGTAGCTTGATACTAGACCAACTTTCTATCCCTCAGCTTGCCTCAGCCAGATAGGGTGCACTCTGTGTGCTTTTATAAATACCACTTCCTGTTGCATGTTAATAAAGAAAATGCTGCATTTTATTTTGCATGAAATCTTCTGTCTTGCCACCTACAAGTAAGATTCAAGGAGGAGATGAGATGGGAATAACAACATGCATGATCTTTTTAGATATTTCTCACCATTCTAATCCTCGAACACTGATGTACCAACCCTCCTGGAGAAACTCAGATGGTGCACAGCTGGCAGGTTGTGCAAGGAAGAAGAACTAATACAGGCTTCAGTGCATGTTTCATTGTAGCAGGTGACTTCAACAGCGGTTTACCTTAAGCACTTTTGCTAACCACTTTCCAGCATGCATATTTGCATAATTTGAAAAACTTGATCCTTGTGATGACTCATTCCCTCCAGGAAAAGTGCAAATAAAAAGGCTGATTATTCAGGAATAAAATGCAACCTCTGTGAAAGTCATTAGAGCTTTCACCAGTGACTTCAGATATGTCCACATGACATAAAACCTGCTCAAAGATGAACTAACCTGAGACAAAAGGAAGAAGCTGATTCCAAAGTACAAAGGTACACTAGTCTGATTCATTCACAAAACTGAGTTATTTTATAACTTCTTTATAAAATATTGTTACCATTCTTCTTAGTAACTTCACTTATTTTGAAAAAATACCTCCAGTAATACAGAACAAAATAATCACAGTGCAATCTTTGCCATCTAGTTATCTTAATTATATATTTTTCATTTTATCTTCTTTTTTGTTCCTTTACAATTCCTATTGGCTCATGAAACTATTTTTGACAGACTAGGAAGCTTTTTAATAGCTTTATCCTCTGCCTTGGAAATTGGAAACCAAATTCCAATGAACTGTATTCACTGGTGCAATACAATATCAACATATTTCTGAGAAACTTAAAGCAGGTCTCTTGAAAACAGTCAAGGTGGAAAATGTCTGGGGTTTTTTTTGGTAAAACTTCAACAGTTAAAATCATATGACTTTTCTGATGTGAGAATGAAAGAAATCAGGCTCTTTCTACTCTTACACAACAGTAAGTTTCCTGACAGCATGACTTCCTCATTGCAACCTGCAAAACAAACACAAACACTTAAATCTTTCACAGAGAAGATGTTCCCCATTTCTGATCCCAGTCAGATAATTTCTGAGGACTGAAAATATGTTTATTCTTTAAACATATGTAGTTGAACTGCGTCTATTCTTTGCTAGCTTATTCAGATTCAGTCTCCCTGCCAAAATCCTGAGGGATTTCCAGATCCATAACTCCTGAAACAAATCTTAACTTCTCTACAATTAACCATTGGCTGTTGCTTTCTGGTTTTGGAAATGTTTCTCTTCTTTGGGCACCTCCATTTTGGCTCTAATAGAGGGCTAAAATGAGCCAGTTAGGTATTTGCATAAGTCCTAAATTACACTTACAGGACTATAGGCACCTTCCATCATATGCCAAGGGATCTTTTTGGCTAACAACAGCCACCAGAATGCACACTACTTTCTACAGTTCCCTTATACTATTATGATCCCCATTGGTCCATCTGTCTAAATGAAGGTGTACCTTGCAGGCTCCTGGATACACTGAAAAATTGGCTGTGAGCATTATGAGAGTGTTTGAGAATCCAGGTTTTTAGGATTGTTAATTCCACAACAGTAGCATGACTTGTTGTCTTCCCATATCCTACATCATTCTTAAATCAGTTTACACTAAATGTAAAATAAAGAACTCCTTTGAAAAATTTAAGCATGGAAGTGATAGTTGCAAATTTATAGGAAAAGGTGAAAACCACATGTATAACAAATAATTATACTTTTTCTCTGGGTGGATTTACAGGGTCATGCTCTCATTCTACAGCACCTATCATCCAAAGTAATATTCAGAGGAAGAGCTGGGCTGGACATAATTCCTCCATCTTGTTCATAGTCCAAAGACATTTTGAAGAGTTTATTCAGATTGAATTTCCTTATCACACCCACCCCTTCCCTCGGGGACATCTTGCCTCCATCAGGATGGAGTCTTGCTTCTCTCAAAGCTGTCCCTTGCTCTCCAGCCAGGATGGGAAAGGGAGTCGGTGTCAGGGCATGTATCAGACCGGAAAATGCCTCTGAGTGAAACTTGAGTGTTTTAAACCCTTTTCCCTCAGGAGGTTCCTCTCTGGAGAGGTGCCTTGGTACAAGATCCCCTTCCACCAGACCAGGACTCGATACCGATCACTTCAGAGTGATCAAGAAAGTGCAAAAGCGCTTTTTTCCCCCAATCACTAGTGGTGATACTATTATTATAACATAAATACCGAGGTGAAGGCGGCCTTATCAGCTGAGGGCACAGCCTGCAGCCCAGGCGGCTCCAGGGTCCCTAAGATGGTGTCTGGTGCGGTGGCACCCGCTGGGGCACCTCCGGGCTCGCTTGCCGAGGCCCGATGGTACCGGTGCCAGGAAAGTCGGGGTGGGACCGGTGTCCCCTCAGCCCCGACCCGCCATGCGCGGCAGAAGGGGCGGCCTCTCAACGGGGCGCCCCGCAGCGCCACCCGGCTCCGCTAGGGGACGCCACTGCGGGGACAGAGGGGAGGAGGCGAGTCACGAGACAGCTCGCCGCATCTGTTGCTGGCAGGTTGAGGCAAGTTCTGGGCAGCGCCGCTATGATTGGCTAAGGGCGAGCAAGGTGGGGCTTCCCATTGGCTGAAGTGCGAGAAGAGGCGGAGCGCGGGTGTCTATAAATAGGGACGGCGGGGCAGCGGCTCCGTCAGAGTCGGTGTCTGGACTTAAGCGGGTGGTTGGAGAAGGGTAATATTGTCTGCTGAGCGCTGCTGCCGGGTCATGCTCGC
>VZTY01016404.1:470992-501105 GCA_013400935.1 Turnix velox | reverse complement strand
GGGGGGAAGGGGAGGCGGAAGTGGCGGCAGCCGGCTGAGATCTGCCTGCCTTTTCTTCCAGGAACTGGCGAAATACGAGGACATGGAGGATCAGGTGGTGCTAACTGAGAAAGGTATGGGAGCAGGACCCTGCTCGGCGGGTGGGTAGCCCGATGTGAGTACCTGTCGCTCAGGTTTCTTTCGGTTTTCTAGAGCTGCTTGAGGATGGTTTTGGCGAGCACCCGTTCTACCACTGTCTGGTCGCTGAAGTGCCGAAAGAACAGTGGTCGTCTGAAGGTGAGATTTCCCAGTGCTTCACTTTTACACGCTAAATACATAAGAGGCATTGTAAACTGAGTATTATCCATTACGTGTAAGGTTCCACCAACTAGGAGGAATAGGTTAACTGTTAATTGCAGTAACATATAGTGATATTCATCTGTAGTAGTTGCTAATCCTGGAGGCGTGGGAAGATCAGGTGTAACATGATTTGCTTGACTCCAATTAATTAAATGGCTTTTCTTGTTTGACCCTGACTTACCTTTATGTAATCCTGTTGAATCACATTTTTTTCTTTAATTTGTCCCCAATCTTCAGGTTACAGTCTCTAGCTTCGCCATGTACATGGCCCTTCTGTGTACATGGATGGGCGGGGAGGTAACTAAAAGATCCGTTACACAATAAAGTAGATGATCATAATATGAGGTAAGGTCTACAGGGACAAGTGCTATTCCCAAACCTTTACCAAAGACACAGTAGATCTGAAATTTGTTTGCACGCTTCTCTTCCAGTATGTGCAGTGCTACAGCAGGCATAGTTTAAGTTGAGTGGGCTGCTGATAGAGGAAGTGATTTTTCTTCCCTGTTGAGCAACCAAAATATAACTGGAGCTGCAGCTTTACTTACTGTGATTTGATGGTGTTGAAGGCAAATGCAGGAGTGTGATACTCTCAGTTGGAGCATAAGCTGAGGTACTTTGCACAGTGTATACATGGAATATACATGGAAAGATCAGCATTCTTTAGTGTTTGATAGACTATTTTGGTTACTAAGGAAGCAGAGTTGGATCAGCTGTCTAGGATGTGAACTGCTGTGTAAAGTTCTTGTTTGTATTCCAGAAGGGAGATGCTGGTAAATCAGCAGGGTAATGCATTTGTAGAAAAAAAGTTTGTGTTCACGTCTGATTATGACAGTGCATTTGAGGATTTTAGTATGACCAGGGTAACTTCATTCTTCTAAGCTGATACAAGTTTGTCAGACCTTGTGTTTTCCATTGTGTGCTTGATTTCCAAGCTTCATAGTAAATGCAAATCTAATAGCAAATGTCTGCATATTGAAGAAAGAGAATATGTATGAACATGTATGTAAGCATTAATGCTCTTGCCCTTTAATATTCAGACTAGCTAAAGTTTATACCTTTTGTTTCAGGGCACTGCATTGTGGGCTTTGCCATGTATTACTTCACTTATGATCCATGGATTGGAAAACTGCTGTACCTTGAAGATTTTTATGTGATGGCTGAGTACAGAGGTATGTATTATGGAATTGGATGAGTTGCTTTCTCCAGGGCTTCTTTTAAAAACAAAGCTAATTTTCTTGTTTGGTTTATTTTTCTTTTTTTTTTTTTTTTTTTTGGTAGGACTTGGCATTGGGTCAGAAATCCTGAAGAACCTGAGCCAGGTATGTCTAAATGATAAAGCAAGCAGAACTGAGGATATGTAGCAAGGCAGTATTTTTGCTTTTCTGCAAACTGCATGCAGGCTTCTCCTTCAGTACTCCTTTGAAATAAATTTGAGAAGGGACTATAGCTCACCAGTTCTTTCTGGGCTTATTTGGGGCTGTGGTTTGGAGCAATGTGTCTTGTCTGCTTTTGCAGGTGGCTGTGAAGTGTCGCTGCAGCAGCATGCACTTCCTTGTGGCAGAGTGGAACGAACCGTCCATCAGGTTCTACAAGAGAAGGGGTGCCTCTGATCTGTCCACTGAGGAGGGATGGAGGCTCTTCAAAATTGACAAAGAGTATCTCTTGAAGATGGCAACAGAAGAGTGAGAGGCTGTTCCAGCAAATAAATTCTCCCCGTGCTCTCTGATTAAACTCCTTGCTTTCTATGTACAGTTTGTAGTGGAATAATGTAGCGTGGATGCCAGTAATGGAAGTGCAGTGCAGATGTGGCCATGGAGAAATAGGCATTGTGATTCCAGAGTTGAGGCATCTGCAAAGTTGAGCATGTGCTTGTGTGCATCCTTTACCAGTGTGGGCTTGTAATCTTTTGTATATGGAAACTTCATTCTTGTAAGTGTCATTCAAAATGTGTACAATGTACACACTGGTAGGGTTTGTTTTAATTATTGCCTTTTATAAAAATAAATAGTGTTTTCATTTCATGGCAGTGGTTTTGACTTTTTAATTCTCGCATAGAGTTTTCAGTTAACAAAGACTCTTGTTATTCCACCCAGACTTCTTCCCAAGTAAAGCATGATTTACCACAGTGCCAGAGAGATGAAAGGTGCCCTTGTGTGCCCAAAGGACCTGTCATGTGAGCCTCTGTCCACCTCTGCTAAAGCTAAGAATTTGAAGGGCTTTGAAGGTTGGTCATTCAGAGTCCTTCAAATGGTGGTGGTGCTTGTGTTGTCTTCTGGTGAACTGTGAAGCCTAAAGCTGAAGAGGTCATAGCTTTGAAGATGTGTCCAGATATAGTTTCAAAGTCTAAATAGCAAAATAAGCCTGGCCATTGATAAGGAGTAGCTGAAAGCATTTTTAGAACCAGAATAAGTCCTCCCTTATCTGCATCTTCAAACATCAGTATTGTGCGCTTTTGGTAGTTGGGTTTGTGTGTGTGGTTTTAGATACCATGCAGGGTTTTCCACCTGCCTTGATGTGGTGTCCCTGTTGGGACCTTCAAAGGTGACCTAGTCCAATCCCCCTGCAGCAAGCAGAGATATCTTGTGTGATACCAGGTTGCTCAGACCTTCATCAAGCCTGGCTTTGAATCTCTCCAGGGATGGGGCCTCCACCACCTCTGGGCAATCCAATCAGGTGTCTCACCACCCTCATGGTGAAGAGCTTCATTCTAGCACCTAATCTAAATATGCCCTGCTCTAGTTTAAAGGTCCTGCATATTTACACCTTTGTACAGAAACAAAGAATTTATAATCAGCACTATCAACTTTTTAATAACTTGCAAGTAATCTTCCCAGCTTTATAGTGCTGTGTCTGCTTTTCTCCTAAGCTAGTGGTGAAAGTGGGTCTTAAACAGAAGTCTTAAACCACTGTTCTCTTGCTCCGTGGTCATCCAGCAAAGAAAGGCTGCTTTTGGGCAACATTACTTTCACTTCAAAGGAAGGGGAGAGACTTCACTGCCTTGTAACATGCACCATTTTAAATAAAAAGAGTTTTTAAGCTGTTTTCGATAGCTGTGGAAATCCTGTGTCATCACAGGAATCTCATCCCAAAGAGATTAGTAGCGATGACCACTTCATGAGTGATGCTTAACTACCTTTAAGAACAAGATGTCACCCTGCCTAGTACCAGCAGCCAGCTGTGCAGGGCATTTGGTGTGAAACTGGTCTTTTATGGTGTTTTTGTTTGTGAGGCATAGGCAGCAGCGTGCCAGTTCTGCCCAGTTGTTGGCTGCTGCCCTGGGAGTGAGGAGACCAGTAAGAAATAAAGGAGCTCTTGGGAGAGAGCAGAAGGTAGTCTATGTCCAAGCAGCTGTGTGGAAAAACACAGTCTGGACTTAGCCCTGAATCTGCCATATAAATTACCTTGATTTATCAGATAAGGTTCCACTTAAGCCATCACAGAATCATAGAGTTACAAGGGATCTTCAAAGGCCATCTAGTCCAACCTCCCTGCAGTAAGCAGGGACATCCTGTACCAGATGAGGTTGCCCAGAGCCTCATCAAGCTTGTCCTTGATGTAATTTTCAGACACCCCTTGTAAAACGCCTGATGAACAAGACTGGTAACTAGTGCTGGATGTGGCGTGGGAAGGATGAGATGGTCTCCAGCAGCTTTTGCTGAGCCTCACGATGTTGTATCTCCTCACTGGTGACCCTGTGGTGACTTCACAGGTAATCCAGTGAGCCGGAGTCATCTCCTCCTGCTCCTCAGTCCTTGCTGAATCTGTTTTGAAGCTATTTTAAGCTGCTCCCTGTGGCTCTGTGTATCAGTGCAGAAGGTGATTACTAGTGGAGCAGTTTAAGATTGCTTTTGTTTTCAAATTAACAGTTCATTAGATATCTAGGACAGGCCAGCTTAAATCTCCGGGCCCCAGACTTCTAGTACACAATAAGGCTATCAAAGCTGCATGGCTGAATGGAACAAGCCAACTAATTAGGCATTATAATTAAGGAAGTAAGCAGCTTAGTCGACTTTTTTCAATCAATTTAAGTGTGTTTGTTTATCATATCTTGCTCATCATCTTCTGCCAATGCGTTTTACCACCGCATTTTTAAAACAAGTTCTTCTGAAATGGATTCTCAGGGAGTGCCAGAAAACAAGCGAGGCAGCATCAAATAAGAACATCTTCTCTAGCCAACTGTCAGAATTTTAAACATCCACAGGCGAGAGTAAAGACGGTGACTAACCTTTCAGATGTGTCTTTCACTGACAGCCTACTAGGAGTGGAAGGAAGGGATGCCATTCAGAGGGACCTCGACAGGCTGGAAAGCTGGGCTCAGGTGAACCTAATGAGGTTCAACGCAGCAAAGTGCAAGGTTATGCACTTGGGCCTGAAGAACCCCAGGCACCCGTACAGGCTGGGAAGAGTGGTCCTTGAGAGCAGCTCGGCAGAGAAGGACCTGGGGGTCCTGATGGACAAGAGACATAACATGAGCCAGCAGTGCGCTCTCGCAGCCGGAAAGCAAATGGGATCCTGGGCTCCATCAGGCGAGGGGCGGTCAGCAGGGATAGGGAGGTGATTGTCCCACTCTACTCGGCTCTTGTGAGGCCCCATCTGGAGTACTGTGTCCAGGTGTGGAGCTCTCAGTACAAAAAAGACATAGAGATTTTGGAAAGGGTCCAGAGGAGGGCCACGAAGATGATCAGGGGGCTGGAGCACCTCCCCTATGAGGACAGGCTGAGGGAGTTGGGCTTGTTCAGCCTGGACAAGAGAAGGCTGCAGGGTGACCTCATTGCAGCCTTTCAATACCTGAAGGGAACCTACACCCAGGAAGGGAGTAAACTCTTTGAAAGGGCTGACAATAGCAGGACTAGGGGAAATGGATCCAAGTTGAAGGAGGGAAGATTTAGGTTGGATGTTAGGGGGAAGTTCTTTACTAGTTCTTTACTTTCCAACCCAGGTCATTCTGTGATTCTGTCAGTGTTTAAAATCAGCAGAAATATTCTCATAGTTAGGATAAGAAGAGCCTCTGGCAGAGTGATGTGGTAATGCCACCTCTCAAGGAAGCAGATTTTAATTTTAAACTCCCTCAAATAACTCTCAAAAAGTTTTTCTTAAGTTTCCAGGGGACAAAAGTGATTTTGTAGCTACAATTGAGACACACAGCTATTTTCTATGGGTTTAACCAGGAGACAAACCTCACCCATCTTGACTTCTTTAATTTCCAGGGTCACAATCCCTCTACCATGCTGCTGTGCGAGCATATAACCAGGGCTAAGGAATACCACCAGGCTCTGCTGGTCACTGGTGTCACACCAGTGGGAATTCACCACAACACAGGCACTGAGCTTGCTTGGGGCTCTCAAGGACATCAGCCTTCTGCGGTGCCCTATTTCCTCATTGTGGCACATACATCTGCTTATGGAGAAGTATTAAAGAGCTGGTGTCACAACAGTGCTGATAGTTATTTCCTCGGAGGTGAGGTGTAAAGATCCTCCACACTCTTGCTATCAAGGCTCATAACGCAGGAAGTTCTCCTCAGGCTGACTCTGCCAGCAGAAGACTTGCAAGTTGCAGCATTTCCACGGTCCTATCAGCGGAAGGGTGGAAAGGTGGCCTTGGGCAAACTTGTGGCAGAAGAACATATGGGGAGGGCCATACCCAGCTGCAAGAAAGAGTGCTGGGCTTGCCACCCCCACTCCTCCACTTGGCATTTTCCTGCTCTCACAGTCTCCCGCACAATGATCCCACAGCCGTAGCCATAGCGACGGCATGGAAGGAGGCTTTTTTGTCTCCATAATTTGAGTTAAAACGTAATAAATGCCAGAAAAAAACAACCCTTCCCCCCCTCCCTCCTCTCTTCTTTTAAAGAGTCTTTGCTTTCAACCCGTTTATAAAAGCCAGCGCAAACTTCTCTCCAGCAAGAACACGCAGATGCTTTAATGCCTTCCTGCAGACAGCATTTCGCCTCGGCAGAGGTTCCTCCTCGTAAAGAGCCTGGACAGCTGGATGGAGGAGAAGGTCTTGCTGCCATAGCTGCAGGAAAAACACCTGCTAGGACTGGAGAAGGCACTCGGAAACCGTGGTGATATTCACCGTCACCCAGGGCTGGAAGGCAGCTCGGAGAGCAGTACCTCCCTTCCTTTTGAGCTGATTAGAAGGTTTATTTCTTCCAGCTCTTCTCTTCTCTGAGCTCTCCCTCCAATGTGCCTGGGGGAAGAGGAGAGAGGAAAAGCTGAGCTGAAGGAATGTGGTCACAGTGGGACACACACACAGCCACAGGCACATGCCATCAGGCATCTATTTACCTGGGTTTAATTAATTTACCTCACATAACAGGGTGTTTTACATGCCCAGACAGGATTGCTTAAATGCCTTTTGGTTTTCTTTTTTTATTATTTTATTTTTTATTTTAAACTCAGGGTTTAGAGTAGTGGCAGCAATTAAACAAAGGTAGTCACAGTTCAACTGTGAGCTGAAACAAACCCATCTCCACTCATGTGTTTTTGCAATCATAGAGCCACAAGTTGGAAGGCACTTCCATGATGATGGAAGCCAACCTCAATTAACCCAGCACTGCCAAAATCACCACTAAGCCATGATCCTCAGCCTCTTGTTTATCCATGTGTCAAATACCTTCAGGGAAGACAAATCCAGCACTTCCCTGGGCAGCCTGTTCCAATGCTTGAAAGCTGTTTCTGTGAAGAACTTTCTCCTAATATGCAATCTAAACCTCCCCTGGTACAACTTAAGGCCTTTTCCTCTTGTTTTATTGGCTTTTACATGGGAGAAGATATAGACCTCCATCTCTCTACAGCCTCCTTCCAGATAGTTGTAGTGAGCAATAAGGTCTCCCCTCAGCCTCTTTTTTTCCAGGCTAAACACCCCTAGCTCCCTCTGCCACCTCTCATGGGATTTACTCTCCAGACCCCTCACCAGCTTGTTTGCCTTACTTTGAACCTTCTTGAGCACCTCAGTGTCTTTTTTTTGTGGTGAGCGGGCCAGAACTGGGCACAGTACTTGAGGTGGAGCCCCACCAGTATTGAGTACAGGGTGACAATCACTTCCTTAGTCCTAGTCACCACCCTGTTTCTTACATGGGCCAGGATACTGTTGGTCTTCTTGGCCACCTGGGCACACTGCTGGCTCATGTTCAGCTGGCAGTCCACTAACACCTCCAGGGCCTTTTCTGCCAGACATCTCTCCAGCCACTCTGCCCCAAGCTTTAGTGCTGCACGGGGTTATTGTGACACAAGTGCAGGACCCAGCACATGGACTTGTTGAACCTCATATCATTGACCTTAGCCCATCAATCCAGCCTAATGTTAATGCAAAGTCAAAGCAGGTCATAAATTCTCCATCCAGACATAACTCCTTCCCAGGTCTCTCGCTTGTCTACTCCCCCAAGACTTGTTTACTTCTCTGCCATCAAGAAGGTTTTTGCTAAGTGCAACCTTAATGGAGGTCAAAGTAGTCCCTTGTAGGGAGCTTGTGAAGGACAAGGCTGAAGATGGTGGATGTGGGCTCTGGAGAAGAAGGCCAGCCCCACACCAGTGCAGCACTGCCAGGTGCACGTCTCCTGTTCCCCAGGGCTCACCCTGCCTTGTTCTGACTTCTTGGCAATCAGAAAGACTCGCTGTGGTTGATAACAGTAAAAAAACACGGGTACACACCTCTACTGAAAATAGGGAAGGGGGGGGAAAAAAATCCACCTTCAAACCAGTTTCGGTTTCATTTCACAGATTCACCGCAGGCCAAAGCAAGAGATAAAAAAAGCCCAAGGGGGTAATTAGCTCATGAGGATGAAAAACAAACACAGGTTGCAGAAACTCCTCTTTAGTTAAGTAGCTTTGTTTATTTGCATTTGGACTTTTGTGTAGGTCTATTGTTCATGCAGCAGGTGTGAGCTGGTCTGGTCACTTCATTCAAAGGAAAAGGCATCTCCTTTTTCTTGACATGTTTCTGTTTCCTTTCTCCACCAAAACAACTTTAAAAGACCATGCTTTGGGAACACAAGCACAGGTGTCCATCTCCCTGCTGTACAGCATGATCAGCTGGTTTCATATCTTCCAAATCACCTCCCAGAAGCCCACCATGTGGGGTAGGGACATGAACCCCTGAAATTCCTACTAGAAATCTTCCTCCAACTGAGAGAAAAAAAGCATGAGAGAATGTAAATTTCCATATGAAAGCCCATCAGTGTTTCAGAGTAACCTGGATATTGCCGTGATGTTTTCAAAACATTCTGGTAAAAGTGCAAGCTGAGATTTTTCCAAAGCTGGTTGCTATAATTAAGACACTCAGATAGGACTGCAAAGTTACCTTTGAATAGTCTTCTTCTAATTGGCCTAGTGATGAGCAAACTCGAGTTTGGGCTCTTCATGTTCTCCCTGAACTTTCACATTTGACCAGTTTCAGCCTCTCACACAGCAACACCATCATGCAGCTTTCCAGGACACGAAAGTAGTTCTGGTCCATGGTCTTGTGCCTTTTTGCAATTTTGGGTTTTCCCCCAACTTCCTGTCACAGGCTAATCCAGATATACAAGAACATTTCCCACACCACAGCCTGAACTTGTTCTAGCTACAGGTGCAGACACATGGGTCTTTTTTTCCCCTCCCCAAGTGTGAAGGGAAGGATCAAAATCTGTGTTCACTACTCCAAGAAGTAATAATCTCTGTACAGAGAGGTAGTTTAGGTATTGAGGCAGAGAAGGTAATGAAAAAAAGAGGCAGGAGTGAATGAAATGAAAAAAGAGGCAGGTCAGCAGCAGTGAAGGGATGCTAGGTGCAGAAGCTGATTGTTTAAGTGAACCAGGAAGCCTGATGCCCCACAGAAGAAATGGTTTAGGCTTCCATCTTTCACAGTAAATGTAATCAGAAGAAACTAGAAGTCTCTCAGTTCTCAAAATCAGAAGTTGCAGAGGTAAATTCCTGGGACACATTAATACTTTCTGGATTATTTTTACCTCCCATCCCGTCAGGTATAACTCAATGGATTACCAAGCACTGGACTTGGTGATGTAGCAGCAGGAATGATTTGTTGCTGAAAAGCAGCAGGCAGAACTGGCAGAGACAGCAACAAGCACTAGTATCAATGTAGTAACATTGCATTCATCCAGTTTTAAACAAAACCAGCTGAAAATTCAAGAGATAATGGCAGTGAGCATATATGCTGTTTGTCAGCCAGGCAAGGAACTATTTCATGTAATTATGTTTCTCTGGAAATTGGCAGACTGTAAATAAGGCTGATAAAACAAAGTCCACCTCCAGTCCAAATGACAGTAAAATGAGGACAAGGTTAAAGAATCACAGAGGTAAAAAACAACCTTTTCATAAGCACACACTCAGGATTTATAGGCATCAGTTGACTACCTTCTCAGCACAGAGAAGCAATAAAACAATCCACTGTTTCCATGCTGAGTTTGACGTCACCAAGATTTGACTGAAATTTGATTATAAAAGTGCTGCAGAGAGTCAAGCCCAGGGGACCCCTTGTGTGTGTGAGGAATCTCTGCCACGGCCAGAAACACAGCACTCCCTTTCCTTGCCATTTGGGCTTGGCATCAGCCAGCTAGTATTTTTTTGCTGTTGAAAGCCAAAGCCCTTTTCACCCCTGCAGTTCAATGTTCTAGACATTCCTGCTTCACTCCAGGGCAGGACCCAATTTACCCCAGTGCAGCCATAGCCACATCATTCATCTCCAGCCTCATTCAGGCCACTTGGGCATCCCTCACCCCTCCCTCCCCACTGGTTTCTCAGCGAGGGCATTTTCTGGAATAAGCAGAGGATCACCAAAGCCAAAGGTCCTTCTAACACACATCCGAAAACAAGGTTTCATGAGATGTAAAGGAAGATCTGATACAGTCTCCCATTCTTTCATAGTGAAGCTGTTATGACTCTGGGATCCAAGAAATGATGGGCCTTCCATTTAAAATGGGTCTTTCAGGATTGAATGGATTATGCAGGCCAAGAAAATGCACTTGGATATCTATCTCACAGGCTGCTGTTACCTGGCACATTGGGTAAATGTCGGGGTCGGGGTCGATACCTGTCGGGGCTCTTGTGCCTTAGTCGGTGTGATCGGCGGAGGAAGAATGCGTGCACGCTCAATATGAGTGATAAGCAGACTTCGACTTTATTTAGCTCAGCAGGTACATTTATAGAGTATCTTATGAATAACACACTTGTCTCAGTCCCTACTGCAGTACAGTCCCTCTTTGTTCTAACTACAGTATCTTGTTAGTGTATAACTTTGTATACTACATGTTAACTTTGTATCATCCTAATGCTGCTCTCAGCACCTTCCCATGGGACCCAGTGCTGCTCTCAGCACTTGGCCTTGCTGTACCCGAGTTCACTATGGGTCAGTATCTTTCCTCACATGTTGAATCTTTCAGTATAGCAGTAGTATGGCCAAGGCTTTGGAGCTATCCCAGGCCTCAACTACTAACACTGGCTTTCGGCGCACAGAGTACCCCAGGAATGGCCATGTCCTCTCCCCTTAAGCCAATCCCCAACAGGTAAACACCAAAGTTTTATAAAAGAGAAGAAACGCAGCACCCTGCAGCAAACCCAGCAAGCATCCCCCAAAATTCTTTCTGCCACACAGCTGACACATAATACAAAAATTCCATTTTTCTAGAGATGCTCTTTTACCAGAACCACACAAACTTGTCTGCTGGCACCTTGGCCAGGGAGCTGCCAGCAGACAGATCCTGCATACCCATATTTTGGGAGAGGAGGGGCACATCCTCAGGGCCAGATAAGTGCAGCTGGGAGCTAATGAGGTAGTCCTTATCATAGAATAGAATCATAGAATGGTTTAGGTTGGAAGGGACCTTAAAGATCATCTAGTTCTAACCCCCCTGCCATAGGCAGGGACACATTCCTCTAGACGAGGTTGCTCAGTGCCTTGTCCAGCCTGGCCTTAAACACCTCCAGAGAGGGGGCATCCACAACCTCTGGGAAACCTGCTCCAACGTCTCACTACCCTCACAGTAAAGAACCTCTTTCTCATATGCAGCCTAAATCTACCCTCTTCCAATGTGCATCTATTACTCCTAGCCCTTACTGTGACACCAAGCATGGACACCATGGACAGCCTGCACCGTTGTCTAAATCCCCTTCTCTTGTTATGAAATCACAGAGCCTCGTCATTACATGTGACTCAAGGAATGTGTGAGTGAGCACATGTATGAATTCCTCTTCTGTTGCTCCATTAGGGTTAAAAGCCTTTTCCCACAGGAATACGGTGGAATTTTAGTTAATTCACAGTAAATATAGTACCTGAGTGGAAACATACATAAATACTTGTGCCCCATCATGGTGCATTTTTCTGTTATTTCCCTTAAAGCTTGATTGTTGAACTTCTAATGACCATGCCAGGAGGAAGCCTACAGCAAGTGTGTTGAAGACACTAAAAACTGTGTTTATGTATAAAGCAACTTAAGTCTTTTATTCTTGAGACAAGCAACTGCACTGTTAAAGCACTAAATATGATGCTTTTAAAACCACTGGGAACAAGTGTGTACTACAATCTCTGGTATGGAAATTGCTGGCCACTGCAACCAAGGAGCCATGTTTTGTGTGTCATTTGCATGTTCCACCTGGCAGCCTCAATGTGTCCCTGGCCACATCCCATCAGGGCAAGGAGTTGGTCCCTACAGTGAGGATCACTTCTCCTAGAGCATCTTGGCCCTGGCCAGTACCTGCCAGCTGCTTCCCTGGAGGTGTGACAGGACCTTTTGGTGTGAAAGGAAAGACAATGTTCCTCTGAATTCAAGCGTGGCCAAGACACATCCCTATTGCTCATTGTCCTGGGGGTACATGGGGTGGCTGGATGCCATTTGGTCTTTTGTTTTTGTTTTTCACTTTAGAAGAAGGGCAGCAGCAAGCCCCAGGGCTCCGTGTTGCCCCAACATGCCAAGTGCAGGGTGTCAGCATTGCCTCAGCATCTCCTTTCTTGGGCCACCACCTCACCAGATGCCTTGGTACAGTTTGAGACCATGGGACCATGCCAGAGGTAACTGCAATACCAGCTTCCTGCAAAGTGAGCCCTACAAAGACCGGTCAGACATCCAAAACCTGCCAGTCTCTTTTTAGTCAGAGGCTTTGCGACACGGTTTTATCTACCCTTTCCAGCTTTTTGACAACCCTTCATGTCACTGACTCATCTGAAAATGAGCAATGCCCAGGCAGCTCAGAGCTCAGCAGGAAACCCTCCCCCTCTGCTGTGGCTGCTAAAACCTTACGAGATGCAGCTGCAACCTTCAAGCATCCACCAGGAAAAACATCTGGCACGCTTTTCAGCAAAGCCTTTAAAAACATTTATTAATCCAAAACCACCACTGGGCTGGGATTATCATATGATGTATTACCTCAGGGCGTCTACTCTTTTTTTTTTTCAGTAAAATAATGGCAGCTTGTTAATCTATAAAGAGAATTAGGACACTGTAATTGCACAAGCATGCTTGGAGAGGCCCAGATAGTTTCTTCTTTGTTGTCAGCACAATTTTGCTTATCTCTTAATTTTTTTTTTCTTTAGGACAAATTAAATAGATCAGATGAATAAATCATTGGCTAAATCTCCATGCCAGGAGAAGCAGGCAGCTCTTCCGTATACCTTACTGCAAGTAAGCTATTCTTTAAGAATTTTTTTTAAAGATCTCATATAATTTCCTTCTCCAGAAGTCAAAAGTTTTAAATGCTTGCTTGCCAGAACAATCAAAAGAAAAGGCAGCATGAAATATGTCTTGGAGCATTTATTCCCTCTCAACAGTTAAAGCCTGATTGAATTCTCACATTTGTTGTCAACATACTGTTGAAGAATTGCTGTTTCTGGTAAAAAATAAATGTCACCTAAGAAGGGGAGGAAAAACTCCCCTAGATTTATTAGCAGGCAGGGTTTTCCTTCACACACAAATTAGCACTCAGTCTTTGCTATGCTCTACCACAAGACAAATAAGATAAAGACCATTTCCAACTACAAGATTACATTAGGAAATAGTGACCATAGCAAGACTTATAAGGCTGCTGTAGCACCTTGATAGAAATCAGGACTAGGAGGCCTCCATCACTGGTCACCAGCCCATTGCCAGCCCTGTGCATCCTGAAGAAATAAGTTTTCCCCTTACAGTCTGAAAATTACCCACAAAAATATGCCTTTATCTGTAAACTGAGGAGGAGTGTGACCTCCTTCCCAACTCTACTGATGATCTGGAAATGGGAAAGGGGAGAAGGAGAGGTAGGAAACCTGTCTTTACCAGTGGGAGTACAAAGTCAATAACAGACAGTACTCATACAAAAACTCTACCATCTTTCCATACTTTCACTGTATCCTTTCTAACCACATCACACATATCTGATCTCCATTGATAATTCTTTTTTTCTCTGGTTTGTCCTCACTCACATCCCTGCACTTAGCACAGAGAGAAGGTCAAATATGGGGCTCTCACCTACCTGCAGCTACCACTAAGCAGGAGCGTTAGAAACACAGTGCCAGTCTCTTCATAAATAAATATTCATATTCATCAAACACATCCCCTTTCAGATGGTTCTGCCTGCAAGGTGCCCAGAGTCCCACAAAGCTGCTATTGCCAGGCTTTTAGGGACAGCTGCCTGGAACTGCAGCATGTCCCTCACAGACAGGAGAGGCTGCATCTGTGGCAGTGCAGGCAGACAACCTGCATACATAACCCTGTTGTCACTGGGCAACATGCCATGGCCTCATGCCCTACGTTCAGGAACACCAGCTCGGGGGACACCAGGAGTCCTCCAGACATCCTAGTGCAAAGTTGAGGCTCTCAGTATCGGGTTAGGTGAGGTCATGGGGCCAGCACAGCCACCGCTGCTAAAAATTAACCCAGCTGAAAAGCCTTGATGTTGAAATAAATTATGTTAAAGAGTGAGCTTATTATTCTCTATCTCTCAGATCTATCTCTCAAAATAATAAATGACAAGAAAGAAACACTGTTTGAAAGAAACACTCTTTCAAAATTNAAAAATTAACCCAGCTGAAAAGCCTTGATGTTGAAATAAATTATGTTAAAGAGTGAGCTTATTATTCTCTATCTCTCAGATCTATCTCTCAAAATAATAAATGACAAGGCTTGAAAGAAACACTCTTTCAAAACCGGTACTAAAAGCTGCTAGTAGTAACCATACATGAGGAGACAGAGGAGAAACCCTAAAAGCAGGGGCGATGAGGAGTCAGAATTCCTCCAGAACATTACTGAGGCAAGAGTAAAATGCTGGGAAGGTCCCAGCAGGACCTCTGGGGCCAGGGAGGTGCTTCAGGTAAAGTTGGGGAAGTCCACTGAGGGTCACAAATGCAGCAAGAGGAAAAAGGTGAGAGAAAAAGTTGGTGTAGAGAATTAAGTCAATGATCAAGTATGGAAATGATATGGGATATTCTGCCTAGCAACTATAGGGTTGAGTTCTTTGAGACATGAGCAGAAAGGGTCCCTCTTTTCCAGTTAGGAGGGGTGGTGTTGAGCTCTCCCATGCTCCAGGAGTATCCCTCCAGGGCTGGAAGGGTGATTCACGCAATGCTCCTCAGCCTTCTCCAGTTTTCCACCTGCAGGACAGGAAGGGAGAACTCCTGAGCAAATAAAACCATTCTTCCAATGCCTTTAACTTTCACTGGGAAAATGCAAACCTAAGAGAAACCCTGCAGGATTACCAATTAAAATAACCACATCTCTTTAACCATTATGATTTTGTTTATGGCAGTTTGCTCACAATTGATGGCAATGAGCTTGTTCATAGTAGTTAACCCTATAACCTTTTAGGACAAGTCAGGCCCCAAACACAGCACGTTCTCAGCTCAGAGACCTGTGGCCTGAGGTATGATACAAGATCTGCCCATCAGCATTATACCTTAAGCTTACTCACTGGGAAGCCAAAATCACTAGGGGTTATTTTCTGTTCCCAATAGTTCTGTTATTTTTTTGGTGTGAGTCACTGTCCCAGGGTGAGGGTGTTTTTACACCACCTCTCCTCCAACATTCCACAGAGAGTCTCCTTAGTGGGCTAACATCATCTACAAATAGAAAAATAGAGTAAAAACAACAATGCTAAAGAGCAACTATCAAGTATCTTGGTTTTCAAAGCCTGAGAAGGATCACAGTAGTAAAAGAGCATGTGCTTGCATTTATGTTGAGTTGTTATTTCTTTTTTTTTTTTCCCCCCACTGGCTATGAGTTCTTCCCCTTTACTGTTTTCTTATTAGTCAAAATACAGTTGCTGATTTTAGCATCTGTGTATTTTGCTCTCTCTGGTACAAGGATAGATCATACTGATCTCACTCCACCAAGGCAAAAGTACAGCCAAAGGTTGCTTGGCCCCAGGGACATGCCCTTGTACAGTTGGACGCTGTGCAAAAGATGCTAAATGGCAGAAGGCTCCAATATTATGCATTAATTGGTCCACCCTTTCTTTTGGCAGAGATGGTGTGGGGGGGAGGAGAGAGCTGAGCAGATGCATGCTTCCTCCTTCCAACAGCCAGTAACAGCTCATCTTTGTTCTGCTGCCAGATAAACCTGGGGGTAAGCACAGAAGAGATAAACACAACATAATCTGCCTCTCCCATCAAACTGCAGAGGAATCATAGAATCCCCTTGACTGGAAGGGACCTTTCAGATCGCGGGGTCCAACCATCAACCCAACTCTGACAAGAACCATCCCTAAACCACATCTCCAAGCTCTATGTCTACCTAACTCTTAAATACCTCCAGGGGTAGTGCCTCAGCCACCTCCCCGGGGAAAAGAAGTCCTCTGCTGCTAAAGGAGTGGTTTTCTCCAGCATTTTCACTCAGTTCAGGGCACGAAGGGTTGCTCCAAGCCCTGAGCCTGCCCGGGCTGGCTGTCTAGGCTGCTGCGTAAGCACCACGCTGTGGGGTGGCCGAGGTTGACTCACTTACAGCTCCCCGTGCCATTCCTCATCTCTGGCAGGATATGGATAATGTGTCAAACCTGGCACACGCCAGTAAACACACTCCTTCGGGATAGCTTCAGGGTTTCTACCAGCGGTTTCTAAACGATACTTTTCAGGCAGGAGCTCAAAAACCCCACTGGCAATGCTCCCAAGTGAATGGGAAGATGACTTCGGGGCATTGTGTTGAATAACAAAACTTTGGGGTTTTTGTATAAAGTATCTGGAGCCGGTTCGTGCTTTTTGAACTGAGGTTACCTTTATGATTCACAGCATGAATGAGCACTTCGTGGGTGCATACAAGAGCGCTGTGCGAATCAGGAAACGGCTCTTTCAGGTCTCCTTACAAAAGGAAGTGAGTCTGAAGCTCTCTAGATTTACAGAGAGGACGTTTGTGAACTTAAAACTAGGGCAGGGCGCAGGGGGAAAGGAAAAAAATCCCTTTTCACTGTGGGTCAATACACTAACTCAGCCTGTTTCCGTAGGAAATTTGTAACAACACAAAAAACAAAGTAAATGGGCTAAAACTGTGTCCATGAGGGCTGCCTCCACAGCTGCCTGCCTGCTCCTGAGCCGGGGCTGGTACGTGCATACAGGCACGAAGACTCTTTTGGTGTCACCCTTCAGTGTCCTCCCCATCGCTGGGTATATATCAGAGAGAATTTACCTCTGAGTTCAAGCCACGAGTGGGCAAGGAGGGAGCATGATCACATACCTCTGCTCGGGGAGTCCTTCCTCCCTCTTTTCCCTCTGGAGCAGAGCAGGGACACAGCAGCCACGAAGAGCACTTCATGATTCTGGGACAAGCACTGGATGTGGCTCATTTTCAGTTCCAAGAAACAGGTTACTTTCTCAAAGGTAAGGGATGCGTGCTGCACCCTGGAGTTGAGTGCAGGTAATTCAGGTTACGTTTCAGTACTGGGAGATTAAGGGACACAGGACACCAAGTTTTGAAAGATAATACAGTTCTGTAGCCTTCACACCTTAATGGTCAAAGAAAGAAGAAATTAAGTTCTCCTCTTCAGGTTTGTCTTTTATCCAGGTGTGAAGGCTGCTGATCTCACTGCTGCCTTACAACACAAGCTTTGCAAACCCCTTGTTTAGTCTGGAGAAGAGAAGGCTCAGGGGGGACCTTAAAGTAACCTACCAGTACCTAAGGGGGTCCCACAGAAAGGCAGGGGAAGGACTTTTTAATATGATATCAGATGGGAGGACCAGAAACAACAGATGTAAATTGGAAGGCAGTAGATTTAGACTTGGCATAAGAAAGAAATTCTTCACAGTGAGGGTGGTGAAACATTGGAACAGGTTGCCCAGAGAGGTTGTGGACACCCCCTCTCTGAAGGTGTTCAAGACCAGGCTGGACAAGGCACTGAGCAGCCTGATCTAGTGGGAGGTGTCCCTGCCTATGGCAGGGGGGTTGGAACCCCCTGATCTTTAAGGTCCCTTCCAACCCAAACTACTCTATGATTCTAAGATGAGGTGCTCACACGGAACCTTCAAATGTTGACTGCAGTGGTCTCTGGGATAGCAAACCACCTTCCTTGTGTAAGACCAATGAAGTCAAGTGAGATTGCAGCAACAGCCTTAACAACATAGCATCTGCCCTGACAAAAAGCACATAGCAAGTGACCCATCTTGATACTTCATGGGACAAACAAGACCTGGTCATTCAGACTACATGTGAAGCAAATCCTTCAACTTTAGTCTCTGTCCACTGAAGTTAAGTCTTGTGCAGAAGTTCCCTGAATAACCTCTCCAGTTGCCCGCACTGCTGATTCCATGGTAGGCACAAAGACTCTGGGACCTGGCCTATGGCAGGGGGTTTGGAACTAAATGATCTTTAAGATCCCTTCCAACCCAAACCATTCTATGATTCTATGGTGAGCCCAAGCACAGCTCAGACTGCTACATGGCTATTCCCAGGCACACAAAGTAGTAAATTACCCTGAATCCATCTTCTCTCCAGAAAATCCAGCAAAGGTTACCAGTAATGAGACCATGCCTCAGTAAGTGGGTCTGGTGATGGAGCATTGCATCCAGTTTACTTGCAGCAGCTGGATATGGCCCACAGCTGATTGTTGGTAGGTTTAGACTTTCAAACTGGTAACCAGCCATTAAGACAGCCTTAGCCCACCTTTGACTTCTTCACCTTTCCAAATCAACACAATGGCTAGTGGTAGCATCAGTTGATTGCATGGTGCTGAGAGCACCATTCAGGTGGAAACCATTCACTTGAAGGCAAGACAAAAGTCCAGATCAGACTTTGGTCTTTAACCAGAGATGTACAGTGGTGAAATTCACTCACATGAAATAGGAGAAAACAACACAACTGTGTCATTAGACCAATGCTACTTCCAGGGAGACCCTGAGAAAGCTATCAGCTCCAGTCCTGTTCAGAACCATCAACAACCAACAAAAAATAAGAATCAGCTAATAGACTTAAGAGGACAGTGGACTGTTACACAATAAGAAACATCTGGTTTTCTGCTAAAACATTATCTGCTTTGTAGCTAAGATATTGTTAAAGTTTTTTTTCTTGTAAACAAGAAGCTTTTGTACTGTCACAACCACCCTGGCAGTGGGGTTTGACCTAGCCAGCTGACATCCAGGTGCAATAACCACTCCTGTTTTGAAACACTACATGCAGGAAGGTTCAGTAGGAAGTTATGCAGGCTTTCCCAGCATGTCTGAAAAGACAAAATCCTCTTTGTCACTCATGGTTTATTATGATAAAACTGGTTTTCACAAGGAGCTTGGGATTTAGATGGCTATGGAAGGTATAGAAATAACCTTAACAAAACAAGAAAAAGGGATAAAATAAAGCCATGCAGCAGGGTTTCATCTCTGTTCTGGAGCAAGTGAGCTCACATCAGGATTTTTTTGCTAGATCAAATAAAACCAGCAGCAGCTATAGTCCCCACCTCCCAGGGAATTAATTTCTCTGTGTCTAAAATTTGATTTTCTGTTATGATTTTATTCTAGGATAACAGATGATGCATATTTACCTGGGCTAAGAAGATTATTCCAGGTTGGTCATGCTCTTCCTTGCAAAGGGAGCAGCTATGCTGCCTTTTTCACACAACACACTATCTACAGGAACTGTCATTCCAGCATGGAGGCCTGGTCAGGCCAATCTGGTGATCTCTGGTTCTAAAATTTCCATGTGCTGGAGAGATAAAAGATGTTATTTTTGAAAGAGAGCACTGCAACCTGGCCCAAACATATCTGGCTAAGGGCCACTGTGGCCGAGGATGCCAAGATGAGAACAGTCTCCTTGGTTGCAGAATCTCCAGTTACCAAGGCTTTGGGTGGAAGCATGACCAAACGTGCTGGTGAGCCAGTTGGGTGGGGAATACACTGGTTTTATTTAGCTCACTTTGCAATACCCACAGGCAAAAGATAACCCACGCAGGCACAAACTGGTTCCATGCATCCATATGTGTGTACATACGTACATTAATACATAAACAGTGGTCGACTGCTCCCCTGCTCCTCATTAGGAAAATATGTGCCAAGTGAGTTGAACGCTTACGAGCTTCTTGCACTCTTACCAGCATAAAACTTCTTCTAAATTATTTCCTGTGCTTGTAAAAAAACAGAAGACATAAGGAAAGGATTTAATTTAGCACTACTTTGCTCATATTTTGGAACCATCTCCTGGGCAGGTGCTCCAAGGCAGTCATTTCCTGCTAGATGAAAGCATTCTGTTCTGATGTCTGTCATTTGGGATGCTTTTAAGCGGCAGAGTAAGTGTGCACCATGAAGATGTGATCAAGCGAAAAGAACTGATATTAAGCAACACTTATTTAACCCTCGACTTCTGAAAACGTGCACACACATACACGTTAACAAGTAGAGATTAAAAGCTATTGTGTTTGAATAAGGACTAGTGAATCAAACAGATTGGATGTGAAAAGTACCACTTTGGTCTTACAAGTAGCAGAAAGAAATAGGATAGCTAACAAGTGCATCAAAAAGGAGAATGAGGAAAGCACATCCTGGTGGAGTCTGGGGGGGGAAACATCCAAATTATCAAGTAATAATGACCTTAAATGCCAATGTGGCATTTAAGGCTGAAGGAGTTGGGTTGTTCAGTCTGGAGAAGAGAAGGCTCAGGGGGGACCTTACAATAACTTATCAGTACCTGAGGGGGTCCTACAGAAAGGCAGGGGAAGGACTTTTTAATATGATATCAGATGGGAGGACTAGAAACAACGGATGTAAATTGGAAGGCAGTAGATTTAGACTTGACATAAGAAAGAAATTCTTTACAGTGAGGGTGGTGAAGCACTGGAACAGGTTGCCCAGAGAGGTTGCGGATGCCCCCCCTTTCTGGAGGTGTTCAAGACCAGGCTGGACAAGGCACTGAGCAGCCTGGTGTAGTGGGAGGTGTCCCTGCCTATGGCAGGGGGGTTGGAACTCGATGATCTTTAAGGTCCCCTCCAACCCAAACTATTCTATGATTCTATATGCCTAATATAAATGGAAAAAATACAGGCACCTAAAACTGTATTCCTAATTCAATGGTAATAATTCCCTCTAGGATATGAGAATGCATATGTGAAGGGCTAAATTTAGGGGAACAAACAAAAAAATGCCATATTGAAAAAGTAGTGGAACAGAGCAGTTACAGTCATGACTGATATTTCCCAATTTTCCTTTCTACTATTGACAAAAGCACTGCTTTGATCCTCCCAAGCCTGCCTGAGCTATGTTGGCAAATACAAAGTAAAAAACAAAAACAACACTCACCCCAAACCCCACACAAGAACTCCGCTCCCTCTGCTACATCAACATCCATCTTTACCAGCCTTAAACAATCATAAAAAACAGGCACTAATTACTTTTGGGAGACGCTGTTTATCTGCCTGAGGCAACCACAAACCTTATGTCTGTATTAAAAAAAGAGTTGTCCTGTTTTACAATGCCCACGCAGACTGGTGTTCCCATTGCCAAGGTCTGTTTGTTTTTCTCTGGAAGTCTGTGGAATATACGCAGCCAGAATACCTAACCAAGTAATAAAAAACTTTTAAAAGCATACGGGATATGATTTACTTTGTATTTTCTTCCCTGTACTTTGTAGAAAGTTAACATATCATACAAGCACATGCTTAATACCAGCCTTTCCCCAATCCTCATATTTAGGAACACTTATGACTAGCCAATACAGCTTTAAATGCTCTGAGCTACTTGATTACAGTAACCTGTGCAGCATCACACCCCAAACGAGAGAGACTCATAGAAATGGCAACAAATGATGGAAGGGCTTTACTGTGCAAAGATTTCAAAATGCTGGAAATCCTTTTGTGTTTCCCTTTGCTTCACTTTTTATTCCCCTCCCCTGGCTGGGAACAAGGAAACAGCCCAAGTTATTCTACAGCTGGTTCCCACCACTGTAATGTTCTGGTTCCCATTGAGCTGTGCATTCAAGCAAAAACAAGAACAAACATTAACAGCTCAATTCCCATCCATCTATGACACAGGAACTCACAGATGCTTCATTATATACCTCCTGCTGGCACTGGTGAGGCAGAAGATTTGTATAGAAAGGGAGGGGGAGACTCAGACAAAACACAAGGGTCATTGTGATTGTTCTCAATCGTAATTCTATTAGCTAACATTAGCCAAAACATCATGCTACTTTCAGCTCTTCCTCACAGATAAAAAATACAGGCATTGTCAACACTATCTCATGAACCTTTTGCAGGCCAGGCAAATGTCACATGACTTTAAAGAAAATCAGAGGAGGGAGTTTAAAAACAACAGGGGCATTTTGTACAACTGGAATTTTATTTTATATATTTTATATATATAAATAATAACAAGAGACTGAGGAATTTTGAGACTTGCTACCTGCAATGGGACCTAAGTCACACCGCAGAGCTGAGGACAATGTCTCAAGACTGACCCAAAATATGTAGTGTCCATTCACAGACTCTGTTCCAGAAGCCCACACAGCACATCCATCAGTCTTTCCTGAGGCAGAAGGCAGATCAGTGACATTCAAAATCAAAATGGATTTAAGATGGTTTTCCTATTTTTTCTTGGGAAATTGTTGCTTGTATCTGTATTTTATGTTCACCTGTAACCAAAGAAAGGGGACAGAGGATAAGACAGAGAGAGAAAAGGAGAAAGCAGAATTAAACACAAAGGCTTTTCTATTAATTATTAAAGTGTAATCTTTTGTTTCTCAAATAGATTTTGATCAAGTTCCCACAAAGAAAATTCACATTCCCAATATACTTCTAATAAAGAGACTCAACTCTTCTTGTTATTGACATCATAGCACTAATAATAATGTCTGCTCTAGAGAATTGAGTTCCTGTAGTTGAATTGTATGCAAATATAAAACAGAAAGAACGCTTCATAGCAAAAAACTGGAATCCTGAGTAATAAACTTTCTCAAATAATTTTTTAAAAATTTGTATTGATTGCATTCTTCCCTAATCTCACTCTGGTGCAATGTTAGGGCAATTTAACTCAAAGGCATCGAATTACATACATATGGAACCTCAACAGAGTGAAAAAGAGATATGTTATCATCACAGAAAAACATGAAGCCATGTCACTTCCATGCAACTCTTCATCACAACAGCTGGATAATATTAAAGCTTATTTCTCCCAACATGGGATGTGGTTTGAGCTGTAGTTTGCGTATAATTACTGATGACAAACATAGTATAATAAAGGAGGTGCTATGCCACTAGTTTTTGGAATGGAAAAGTATGTTACAATCTCCAACTCAAGTGATTTTGTCCTTGGCTGACCATTCACAATTCAGAGACTCAAGCTGTGCTAAGTTTTTATGAGAGAAGTGAGACTGTATGCATTTTAGTATCAAGATTCAATGAGGAATATTGCCAAGAGTTGAAAATACAGTGAGGGTGTTCAGACTGATCTCATTCAGAATAAACAACTATGCCTTTTCAAAGACCACAGCAGCGTTCAACCTTTGGGACAACCCAAAGCCAAGAAAACATCTGGATTAGGGTATGACATTAAATAACTAGATTTGATTTCAACCCAAAGTAACAAACTGCCACCCCCGCAGAGCAGCTGAAAATTGATACTGGATTGAACTTTCACCATCTGGTTGCTCTAGGTCAGAATTCTAGTAGTTCCACATATCTACCTCCTCCAGAAAAGTGTGGCAACACAAGTATAGAATCACAGAATGGTTTGGGTTGGAAGGGACCTTAAAGATCATCTCGTCCTAACCCCTCTGCCATGTGCAGGGACACCTCCGACTAGGCCAGGTTGCTCAGTGCCTTGTCCAGCCTGGCCTTAAACACTTCCAGAGAGGGGGCATCCACAACCTCTGGGCTGTTCCAGTGTCTCACCACCCTCATCATAAAGAATTTCTTTCTTGTATCTCCATGAATCTCCCCTCTTCCAAGCCAGCAGTACCCAGGTACTTTAAGCACCTGAGCAATTACCTTTGCTCTTTAAAAAGAAAACAGAGTATCTGAGACAGCAGCTGTTAGTGAGGTTTTAAACTTAGTTATGTAGCAGGAGTATATTTATGATTAAAATTCTGATGACAAAAGGGGCTGGATACTAACTTTAGTATAAGTCTTTCTGACTGCTTCTGTTTCTTTCCTTAGACCTACCCTCCCCTTAAAAAGAAAATGTATCTTCAGCAAAAAGAATTGATGTTTCAAAAGGTGAATAATGACCTAAAAGAAATTTACATTCACATAGCAGAAAATGCTACAAGAAAATAAAATCTATTGGTAAGTTCCTGTTTGTAATGAACATGTAAAAATGATTTTCCTATTTTTTATCATTTAGAAGTTCTGTGCTAGTTCACAATAAGCCAAATATTTTAGTGGATTTTAGAGATGCTTTTCTTCCTTTAGATTCTCTTTAGTATCTTTACTCAAAACAAACAGATTTTCCTTTTTAATTTTTGTTTTATAATGCTGTTTCATAAAATACGTGCAAAATATGTATTCTTAAAGACTTTCTAACTGAATGTTTGAAGGAAAAACTGACGCACCAAGTAAATCAGCCAGGCAACATACCTTTTTTCCCTTTTGAGAGTTAGCTATTGCAATTAAAATTACATTAAGGGAAACACAACATTACAAAATAGTTTTGCTTTCAAAGCTTACTGTGTACCAGTGGAACGCTGCTCGGCAGATGTGTGCATTCCATCACATCTGGAAGCATTTGAAATTTGTGATGATGCATGCAAGAAAAAATTGGTGTGATTTCTTAAAGCCAGACTGTATTTACACAGTTGTCAGTTGGGGGGAAAAAAAATAAAAAATTTGAATTTTACTGATCATAGAATCATAGAATAGTTTGGGTTGGAAGGGACCTTAATGACCATCGAGTTCCAACCCCCCTGCCATAGGCAGGGACACCTCCCACTAGATCAGGCTGCTCAGTGCCTTGTCCAGCCTGCTCTTGAACACCTCCAGAGAGGGGGCATCCACAACTTCTCTGGGCAACCTGTTCCAGTGCTTCACTAGCCTTACTGTAAAGAATTTCTTTCTTATGTCAAGTCTAAATCTGCATACAAAAATAATGAGGAGCCCCTACAATGCTTTCTGAAGAAAAATAAGTCTTTAACATGTGAAAAAAACATCAGGCAAAGACAAAAAACTAGAAGACACATTTAGAAAAGAGCAAACAATAGTTGGTACCATGTACTAATGATGCCCAGTTACATTATTGTTAGTAATACGGAGTCTCAAATACAGAGCAACTTCTGTTCCAATAAACAGCCATCTTAAAAAAGTTGAGAAGCTGTTTTTGTTCTGCTTTTCTAGAAATTGTAACAATCATGGGACTTAGTCTGAGTTTAGAAAGCAACTCTGTGGTCAAGTCAGAAGCAGAACTGGCGCCCCAAGCTGAGATTCTGGCTCAAGTCACTGGGAAATGTTGCCTCTGCTTCCTCATTCATTTGTTCCCAAGTGATTAGGTCTCCTTAAGAAGGTGCACCAGTATGAGTGGTCAAGCACACTGTGACTGTTAGAGGTTGTAAGGTAATGCTGCAATCTGGCACTGATAAATCTTTAGTGAAACCTATCAGCAGGAAATAGTTTCTTTCCCTTCCTTCATATCTGCACGGGTAAGACAAAGAAGTCAAAGAGGCTTGTGGTATGTGAGGCAGAAATGGGAATGGTAGTAGAAAACTAAAAAAACAACAAAAAAGCAAAAAACCAAACAACAATATGTTAAGAGGACCTTGCTACATTAGCAAGAGGACACATGTATTCACCTGATATTCTCTAAAGAGAAAAAAATAGGTAAACCAAAGGAAATAGTATTAAGGAGCATGCTTATTCTTGCCAAACATTAGTAGGATGGATAAGTTTATTCTTTTTCCCTATTTCTCCATCAATATGAAAAAGGAGATCACAAGTCAAATTTGAAAATGTTCAGCTTTTCCAGGTTATTTTGCTGCTGTAGCAGCAAATATACCATTAGCAGACAGCTTCTTTTACCTGTTTGATAACAAGTGATTTGGTGTTCTACTTCTGAGTTCGCTCTTCATTTGAGGCAGCATGGATTTCCAGGGGCTTGTCACCATCTGCATCACCCTTCAAGAGGGAAAAAATACACAAAATGTCATTTGAACCAATCCATGATCAATGCCTTTGCCAGAACAAAAAAACCCCTTCAAAAGCTGAAACAAAAACTTCTTGCAAAATCAAGGGGTTGATGAGATTAAATCAGTATAACATACTCAAATATGATCTTCTTCCAAACAATTTCTAGATTTTAGTCTTCTTGGAGTCAGCTGAGCAATTAAAAGATTTGAAAGAACAAGTAATTCAACAGAAATGTTTTAATTGACTCATTTTGCTCGCACTAATAATGGAGGATGAATTCCCACACAGTAGTTCCTCTTTTGCATTCTCTGAATTCTGCATGGATTTATACAATAGTTCTCTTTTAGTACATATCTGTTGAGAGACTGTTCTCACTCTTTCCACAAAATAAATCATAGAAATCAAATAAGCAATAGAGGCTTGTTAGAGCATCTGGTCTGTCTCTTTGCCAAGGATGCTACAATGAACAAGCATTTGATTATAGCTTTAAAAAGATATTAATAAAAACCCCAAACCTTAAAGGGCCACACAAATGGCTAGGTGTCCTATAAAACATGGCATACAAGGATGGGCTGAGAGAAGTGGGTCTGGAGAAGATCAGACAAAGGGGGAACCTAATTGCTACCCACAGTTCCTTACTGGGCATTTATATATTTGGAAGAGCTAGGCTCTTCTCAGAGGTTCACACCAAAGGGACACAGAAGCACAGCAAACATCTATTACATTGAAGAGCTGATATGGAATATTGGATCACAACATTGCTGAAGCACCAGAGATGGCTTTTGAGTGGACTGTTTGAAATTCTATCCTTGGAAATAACACACAAAATGACTGCAAAAGGCCTGAGCCATCAAATCTAACTTTGAAGCTGTTTCCGTTTTGAACAGAGCATCAATTATTCTTAAATTCTACACATGAAAACTAAATGGCATCTCCTTTTTATTCTAAAAAGGTATTTTCACTGAGCTGGCTGAAATGTGATGGCAAATATAACAAAAGAAGCCAGGAGAGACTTGAAAACACAAGCATTTCACAGGACAGGTCAAATTTATGTCCCAATGTGAACTGAATACTGTGAATATGGCACTAAGTGTGAGACCCTGAAGATAGCGACTCAATACATCAAGATTCCATCATGAGGATAATTCTTAAATTTCTTTTTCAAATTATGCCTAACAACACCTTTAAAAGGTAATTCTTTCTTTCACAACCCATTTTGTTTTGTTTGCCACCCTGGATATTTCTCAGTACAGGAAATCACATCAACTAACCTCACCCACTTCAAGATAATGTTCTACTCTGCAAGTTTCCTGTATAGGAACCTGTAAACTATGACATTTTACTATAACTCATAATGAATAATCTGACTCATGATGCCTCATCTCAGGGATTACTTAATCTCAAACAAATGAACTAAAAATAGGCTGTTCACAGAGAATTTTATGCACTGCCACTTGCTTGTTTTAACTTGTAAAAAGCAAATACCATTTAAGCAAGCCTTTTCTTTGCTTTCTTTTGTCTTGAAAGAGGAAAAGAATCCAAAGCAACACACACACACACACAAAAGTACAGGAAAACAGGAGTAGCGGCCTGGTCCCTTCTGTTTAGAGAAACCTACCCCACTNCACACACACACACACACACACAAAGTACAGGAAAACAGGGGTCTTGCCCAGTTCCTGTGAGCTCAGTAGACCTCACCACAGGGCTTGTCTTCAGTAGGTCTATTAAGCCCAAGCTTTTTAATTTAAGCTAATCCACTGTGAAACTCATTCCTCACACAAACTCATTTGCCAAATTAACAATTACAAAGTTCTTTTAACTCCATCAACTGTATATGCTTACTACAAAATCAGTGAGCCTGAGACTGATCAAGCATTATCACAGGTAGCCAGAAAAGGACATTGCTTGAGATAGCATAAACACATCTAATTTTACAACGAAGCATTGAGGTCCTCCAGTCACACCCAAAACCCAATCAGAAGCAGAAAATAAATTTAGGTCAATGACCCAGAAGACCGCATGCCTCTGTACCGTGATGCCTTCTCATCATTAGAAGCATATTCAAGATGCCCTTTCTGCTTTCTGTTCAAAGTGGCCACTCCATAATGTATCTGTTTACACATCAGAGCTCTATCCCACAGCAGAAGGGGACATACTATGCAGCATTCTTACACATCTGACAGTTTCAGCTGCAAGATGGCGGATAAGAAATCTCCACAAAACATGCACAGATTCATAGGGCTGGAAGGGACCTTGAAAGGCCATCTAGTCAAACCTGCCTGCACTGAGCAGGGATATCCTGCAACAGATCAGGTTGCTCAGAGCCTCATCAAGGCTGCCCTCGAATGTCTCCAGGCCTCCATCACCTCTTTGGCAACTTGTACCAGTGCCTCACCACCCTCATGGTGAAGAACTTTTTCCTAACGTCTAACCTAAACCTGCCCTGCTCTAGATTAAAATCACTGCCCCTTGGCCTATTGCTATATGCCCTGGCAAACAGTCCCTCCCCAACTTTCCTTGTTCATGAGTAAAGCATTCAAATACATCTGGATTCCCTAAGATTTAAAAACATAAATTATTTGAAATTCAAAATATCTATGGGGACTGCATATAACAGCTTTTTAGTACATGAGTGGTTAAAAGACACTCCTGACTTAGCTCAAAGTATCTAACAGAGATAACATTGAGGCCTCAATTTGAAAAAAACAAACTTTAAAAAAAATGAAACAAACAATCATTTCAGTGAAAATCTTCCCTCCACACAGAGAAAAATGTCTCAAAGCAACTTAGTTTAATGTCACAAATGTGGGGTAGCTTTTTTTCTAACATTATAGCCTAGCCTGATGCAGAAGTTCATTTATGTCATTCCCTCTGATAAAATCTTGCAACAGCCAGGCCCTTTAAAACTGGCACCTAACCTCAGAAGTTATAATTCCAATGGTAGGTAGGTCCACATCTCTCTCTTGCTTATGGAAAACTCCTGAAAGTTAAAGCCTGTCCAGGAGGAAAAAAAACAACAGCTGCAAAAGGAAAACAAAAGCTCAACAGAGCTCAGAGATTAATAATTTACCTTTCCTCCTGTCATCTTTTGTATGCAATGTATTGCTTAGAACAAAGAGAACATTTGCCTTATTCAACCTCTCTCCATCAATCAATAACTTATTCTCCATCTTTTATTTTCAGCTTGAGCTTGAACTTAACTCTCTCAGAAATATAAAACACACTTTAAAAACTATTTAAGTTGCTCTAAAAAGCTCAACTTTTTGTGGAGTAAGTTCTGTCTTTACTTATCTCTAAAACTCTAAATTCACCACAGTCCAAATTAAGCAGTTAAGTCCAATTCAAAAGAGGTAATATTTTTTCCAAGTCTTATACTGTTGTTGTTCTTACTGACAAACAATAAAAGGAGATTATATGACAGGGAACAGTACTTTCCAAAGTAAAACTATGTTTTAGTTCAAATGACCAAAGCTTTGCTTGTCTGTTCAGAAGCTACCTAAGACAAGTCTTAGAAGGATTTACTGCAGAAAAACACTCCCAACTGCTTCTGTTGTGTTTCAAAAGATGCTGTTAACACAACCAACTTAAAAATTCTCCTCTTAGAACACAATTTAAGGTTTGCTACCGTCACAACACATGACACTTAACACACTACCCACTGACATTGANTATAGAATACATAACTTTTGGTAAGTCATAGATGGTTTCTATTCACAGATCAGGCAGGAGTGAAAACCTAAATACAAGCTTCAAGAATTTCAAACTCTGAAACTGTTTAAATGACCAAATGACAAGCAGCAAGAAAAAAAGAAAAAAACATAAATCCTTTTTCTGTAAGATNTTTAGTTCAAATGACCAAAGCTTTGCTTGTCTGTTCAGAAGCTACCTAAGACAAGTCTTAGAAGGATTTACTGCAGAAAAACACTCCCAACTGCTTCTGTTGTGTTTCAAAAGATGCTGTTAACACAACCAACTTAAAAATTCTCCTCTTAGAACACAATTTAAGGTTTGCTACCGTCACAACACGTGACACTTAACATAAAGCTCCCTATTCTACCCACTGACATTGTGACTAAACACCAGAGTTTTCTGGTAAGGAGAACCCAGGTCCACAATTATCTTGACGTCTGTCCAGAGCAAGTGCAGGAAACAAGTACCCAAAGCTGAGAAGTCTTTGCACTTGAAAGCACTCTGTCACCAGATAACAACAAAACAGCCAGAGCGAGCCATACAGACATAGCTACATTTTAATATGACAAATAAGCATATATTAAAATATATAATATATAGTAC
>VZTY01016404.1:446119-470967 GCA_013400935.1 Turnix velox | reverse complement strand
TAGTATAGAATACATAACTTTTGGTAAGTCATAGATGGTTTCTATTCACAGATCAGGCAGGAGTGAAAACCTAAATACAAGCTTCAAGAATTTCAAACTCTGAAACTGTTTAAATGACCAAATGACAAGCAGCAAGAAAAAAAGAAAAAAAGATAAATCCTTTTTCTGTAAGATGTTGCTGGTGACAGGATCAAAGTGGGAAAAGGCATACGTGTACAAGACTGGAAAAGAAGGTGTTTTTAGAGGTTTAGTGTTATTCTGCTTTTTCACATTGTAGCTACTTCAGTAAAAACAACTCCTGCCTTTTCAGCACTGGGAGAAGATAAACCAGAACAGCTCAAGACACAGCAAGTCTTTGAGCGATATAAAGACAAGACAGAGTGAGAAGCGTGTTACAGCACGTTACCTCACTGGATGAAACAAAACTAAAGTTTAAGTGACTTAGACCCTTAATGCACACCCTCAATCACTTGAAGGTGAATTGTTACAGTATTATGAGAGCTAACAATGCTACAGCACAATGATGGAAGTATCAAAACCAGAGGCAAGGCAAAAAGGCTGCATTTCATGGAAATACACTTCAAATAAACCAAGTGACAAATAGGACCTGATAGTTGTTAACTAAGAGGTGGTACCTATTGAACTGCGGGACTGAAAGACTGATCTTTAAGCAGCTTTCTGCAAGGAAGTTATGATCTTTTGTAAAGAAAACTGAAGTTTGTCACAAAAAAATCATCAGGCTGCTATTGTTTGCCCATCCCTCTAAGACGACAGATGAAAACAGGTATGAAAGCTGATAAATGCAGCCAGCATTAAACAAGGACTGCTATGGGGGAAAATAAAGGCAAAAAAAGAAAAAAAGATGCAGTTTACCAGATTAACATTTCAGCTGGTTCAACACATTTGTAGGCACTCTAAAGCTAAAAAGATTAGAAGAAATGCAGAAGAAGATGGTTTGCCTGAACTATGATATTACTGGGCAAAGCAGAGGGATCAGTTACAAAGACCTGCTGAAGACAATGCAGAGTGTTGGACTTTGTAATTGCAAAACCCCTGTAATGAAAGTTTGATGTTGCCTAAGGTTGCTCAAAAGGGTTTGTTTCAAATGTATCATTCTAAAAAAATGCTTAAACCAGTAGGATTCTCTACAGATTTTGCAGCCTAAGTCTGAGATAAAGAAGGTCTGAGAGACTATCCGTTTCACTATCATTTCCCCTGCAGATATACAACCTTGTAATATTAATTCTAATCTTGATTTTTGTGGAACTACTTTTTATGAGTAAAGATGCCTCACATAAGCAAAAAAAATTTAGGAGCTAAAAGCCCTTAAGATACATCTGGCCTCCCAACAAGATGATTACAATTCTTCTACCATCTCCTCTGCCTGGGAGAGCAAAGTAGAAAAGCTGTGCACTTGGTATCGAGATAAAAGTATATAGAAACTGAGCAACTGCTCCAGCTGTCCCTTCTTAGGAAAATGTGTCACCCTTCTGTAAAAGATAAATATGAACACTGATTTTAACTTAAGGCACGTGTATAATTCTAGCAGAGGGTTTTCATCCTGACATCATTAAGAGCTGGCCCCTTCAATAAGCCAGCTTCAAAATAACAGAATGCTATACTGTAAACGGTATTCAAAACCTTACAACACAGACCTGCTGTATCGAGTGGCTCCAGCCACAGTGTTTTGAAATGTAGCACCAGAAGGTCCTGGAATTCATCTTTCTTGGCAGAACTCAGGATTTCAGTGGATATGACCTCAATTTGGCACAGGTTTTTGTTTCATAAAACCTTCAGAAAATTAACAGCCCGTATCTATTTTAATGACATACTGCTGCACAAACAAGAAGTTATTCACAGCTGAGGTACCTATGACTATCAAACAAATTATGAGCAATATCACAAATAAGCACAAGCCAAGAAGAGCCACCCATATCTTGCTTGATTATTTGCAAGGATCCTTTGTGTAGCAACAGGGAAATGCTAGAGGAAATGTCACAACAACAAAAAATAACATCTACTCTGGCATGGTTTCATGCAATGGGTTACATCTGCTGCAACAACTGAAGAATAACATTTCTACTTGCCTTCACCACTTAAGGAATCCAACTGCCTAGTATGGCAATAAGAAATAAATACACAAAAATAACCCAGTTGTTTCATGGGGATGCCAGATCAGGACAGAAGTCTCAAAAATCTATCTAACTTGGGATGTTTTGCCAATTTTAGCACATGATAGAAATATTTATTTTCTTCCATGATCTTTTGTTAAGACATGATATTGATTTGGTGGATCTGATCATACAAATAAAAAGTACTTTTTTGCACTGGTATAATCACACAGCATTCAAAACAGATCAAAAAAAGTTCTCCTAGGGTAAACCTCACCTCTCGCATCAGGGATGCAGCAGTGCTTGCATGTATAAAAAAAGACTGTGACTGTGACTGACCACATCTTGATAAGAATATCCTAACACCACCTTAAAAAAAACCACCAATACAAGCAAACAGAAAGAACAAGAAAAAAATAAACCCAATCCTACCTCCTCACCTTCTCAGCTATGTATTTTATAATGCCTCACCAAAGGAGTTTCAGAGTAGGCTTCTTCCATCAGAAATATTTTTCAGTTCACATTCTAGTGAGTTCAAAAGCATGTGACTTCTTAGAACTGCTGTTCATCTTCTGTAGACACCAGGGAAACAATGCCCTCTCTTTAACAGCCTCAGAGGACAGAGAAACAATAAGGTTGTACATTCCAGTGGTGAGAGAGCTCTGAAGATGTGAAATGCAGGCAATTTCACGGGATTTTTCTATCTTTCCTAATTCATGAAGTTAAATTTGCAGCAGTTAACACTATGTGATCAATTAGATGGAACCTTAGAAGAAAACCATTCAATGGCATTTTACTCCTTTGTGCAAATAATATATTTTAACAACTAAGGGGTGTGATTTAAAGATTTCACAAGGAGGAAGAGGAAGAAGTGTGTTCACTTAGAGGAAGAGAAAGAAATCCGTTTACTTAGTGGTCTTGGCAATTTAGCATGTCATTTGTTTTTCTGCTGAGGTAGCAAGTGCTTGAATAAGCCTTATAATAAGATGAAAGCTTCAGAAGTTTTTGCCTTCCAATAACAACCACTTGTTTCTTTTTGAAAGCTTGGAACACGATAAAATAAAAAGCTAGGCTAATTTTTACAGATACTGTATTCTTTCTGAAATATTTTAATGTTGCCTATTTTTCAAGATACTGTTTGGTAGCCCAAGTTTTAGGAAAGGTACAACATAATTAGCTGGCCTCTGTTTATTCAAATACTATACAAGTGTATCTGCTGAAGAACTCAGGGCCAACACAGGATGAGTATCCACTGATCAAAGTCTCTGCTCTCAGCAACTGACAGGACACGAGTGTTTCTCCAGTCCAGTTTGTTTGGAACTTGTCCCACAGCTAGACCTACTACATAAGGAACTCAGTCCCATACCTGCAATGCAATTACCTCTCTCAAACATATCTCTCTCAGTGGTTATCCTCCTTTTGTCTTAGGCCTCTGGGTTGAAAATAACACATTCTGGTCTGATAGGATTCCCGGTTTACAATCCAGAAGCCATACATCCCTGTGAACCTAGTATGAACTGTTGTAAGCTGCGACTCAACCAGAGGTCCCCAGTAAAAACCAAGAATTTCTGCTGGTTGAAAACTCTTTCCAAATCACTTGCTGGCTTTGCCAGGCTATACTGAACAACTAAAATAAGAGATGAGAAGCAGTCTGCAGTTAGGGCAGCAGTTTAATTCCTGATTCCTGATCAGCTGCAAAGACGTGGTGAGTTTAGAAATGTATTAAAAACAACACAACACTTGAACTTTTATTTCTTTAAGTAGCAGTTCAAAAAAACTCCCTAAAAATCTGACAAGCTCTCTCTGGCACACCTGTAATCTATGTTCACAGTTCACCATCCCTTACACTCTGTTTCACTGCACCACCTACACACATTTCTTAGGAGCCAGTTTGCTTATCTTCTATAGAAGAACTACAAAGACAGCTGGCTTCTATGGGGTAACAGAAACGTCTAGAACATAAAACCCCAAAACATCATCAACATACATAACTCCAGAAGCTTCAGGCAGGTTCTGAATTGTGACTAAGACATTATATAATGCAATGATTCATGAAAACGGGTTCCCACTTCTTCACAAGTCAGTTCTCATCTTTCAATTAATAGTACTAATCAATCACACTGCATTTATTTTGCAACTTGGGAGCACTGAGAAGACAGTAAAATGCATTTGAAGCAGGAAAACAGAATCTTATTTTGGAATTATTTGAGGGGAGTATTTATCAATATTTGCTCAGACACAATGATGGCACTGTGTACTGCTCTGCTGGATATTATTATCAGGCCATAACATCTAGCAATTTGTACAAGCAAACGATTACAGATACACAAAACTAAAACCCTACAATTTACTACAGTTGTGTATCATGTTTGATCAACTCTATAGTTAAAGTTTAAGCACTGTGTCCAGTTCCAGGTTCCACAGTTCCAGAGTCATGGACATACTGCTTAGATGACAAAGAGGCTGAAATATCCTTCTCTATGAGGAAAGGCTGAGACAGGTGAGACTGTTTAGCCCAGAGAAGGCTCAGAGGGATCACAGAATCACAGAATCACAGAAGACCTGGGTTGGAAGGGACCCCAAGGATCATGTAACTCCAACCCCCCTGCCTAGCAGGGCCACCTAACAAAACACATCTACTAGATGAGGTTGCCCAGGGCCTCATCCAGCCTGCTCTTGAACACCTCCAAGGACGGGGCATCCACAACCTCCCTCGGCAGCCTGTTCCAGGACCTAACCACCCTCCTAGTAAAGAACTTCCCCCTAACATCCAACCTAAATCTTCCCTCCTTCAACTTGTATCCATTTCCCCTAGTCCTGCTATTGTCAGCCCTTTCAAAGAGTTTACTCCCTTCCTGGGATCTCACCAGAGGATATAGAATCTGGAGGGAGGGTACACAGAGGACAGTGCCAGACTCCCTTCATCAGTGCCCAGTGACAGAACCATAGGCAACGGGCACAAACTGAACACAGGAAGTTGCTTCTGAATATCAGAAAAAGCCTTTATCACTGACCGGTTGATACAGCCCTGGCACAGGTTGTTCAGAGAAGCTGGAGAGTCTCCATTTTTGGAGATATTCAAAGAACTTTGTTCTGGGCAACCAGGTGGGCCTTGTTTGAGTAGAGGGCATTGAACCAGACAACCTCCAGAGCCCACTTCCAACTACAACTTGTCTGTCATTTTACACAGAATATACACTATATAGAAAAATAAAGTCCTGGTATACACTGCTTGAACACACAAAAACTTATAGGCAAACATATCAATACAAACACTAAAGAAAATCAAGGATAAATTAATTAATCACTGAATAATATGACTTAAAGCACAACTACTTTGATGGCTATAAATCAACTATGAAAGACTTGAAATACCGAGATTTAAAGTAACTAAATGCACATATGCCTTTAAATAGTTGTATTGTATAAGCAAGGATCAGAGGAGCACTGGGAAAAAAGGTTTCCCTGCTCTACTGAAGTGTGCAAGGAAATCATACTGTATCACTGATGCTGTGTTGTGGGAAAGCTGCTCTGCAGGAGCAATAAGGAAAGCTGCACCATTCTAAAACTGAAAATAAGCATGCAGACATTCACTTAGATGCATTAGACTTGTTAATTTAAAAATGCTGTTTTAAAGAAACCTCAGAGCTTGCCAATCTCTGTAAAACAAAGCCATCATGTTATTATTTGCTCTGTCATCAGATGCAGGCATCTCTAGGGCCAGACATCATTCATCAGTCTGCTTGGCATAACACAGAATAGCAATGCCAGACCAAAATAAAAAGTGACTTGTAGAACAAAAACAAAGACAAATGCTACTCTAACTTTAAAAAAAACCCCCAAAATTAAATATCATCTATATTAGTGTCAGTCTGACCCCCGGTACATTGTTCACCAACTGGAAATCTAGAAAACAGAAACTTTCCAGCAATGACTGTGCTTGGCACCTCACCAGAATGCCTGGTTCATAGCAGATAAAAATAAACTCAGTTTTTATTGACAAATATACGGATAAGAACCAATCAAATGAAAGCTTCCCAAAATAGGGCTGTAAATATTAAAGCATACAACTCATTATTTATGACTAACTGTATATCCCCCCAAAACTGCTTGTTTTATGACTAGATACTAATTTAATGGAGCAGCACACAACAACATCATCATGCTACAGCAAATTTTCACGAACATTGAACAGAAAAGGAAATTAACTGGACACAAGAATCTACTCCTCTTTCACAGGGGAGATATGCAGAAAAAAAAGAATATGATTTTTAAGATGGAGCTTGTCAAATTAAATTACTTTGAAAAAAATATCCTTTTTTAAATAATCAAGACTGTAAAAGCCAATCACAATACTTCCAACATTCCTATTAAATACCCAGTAGATCATACCACAGAAAACTTATAAACAGCATTTCTGAAAGTTTAACTTGAAATAAAATCAATATTTTTCTATAGTTGTGACAGACAGAATGAAAACACCACCTTCAGAAATAAAATCTGTGTCAGAGTAAAAAAAACACTACTATTTGCATTTTTTTTGAAAATACAGTGGTATAGTCAGAAACCAAGTTCCTGAGACTTCTTACCTTATCATCTTTTTTCCCAGATTTCTTCTTCTTGGGATTATCCTTCCAAAGAGATTCTACAGCAATATAACCCTGAAGACTCCAGTCGTACACTTGTGTACTGGCAACCTTTGAACGAAAATATATTAGAAAGCATGAGCTTAATAATCTATGAAACATTATTTTCCTGCTCTTTTAGGTGGAAGAGGTCTCAAAACACAAGACCTTTAACCTCTTCCTATTCAAGCTCACATGCACGGCATTAATAAACATCTTGAGGAAAAAATGACACACAAAGAATAAGAAAAGCCAACTTGCTAAAAAAATATTTGAATTCTACCTGAAGATGTATCTGTATGAAGAGGAGTGTAATGGGGCTGCATGGAAACAATTCTGGTTTGTTTTGGTTTTAGTTTTCAATGTTGAAGAGATTTAAAATATGCAGATTATTCCTTAATTTGGCCATACTAATTTTCAAGGAAAAAACCCAAAACCTATTTAGTTTGCTGTTTTTTTCTTTCTATTTGCTATTCAGAAGACCAAATTTCCTGACAGATGGCTGTAACAAGTAACTAGCTGCCATTTCTCAATACAGAAGACAGCTAGCAAAGTCAGTGTAAGCTATATTTACACAAACAGATAAGTTTACAAAAGAAAACCTCCCCAGGACTAATAAAAGATTACCTCCTGCCCTTACACCATATGCAACTGTAATATTCACAACATCCGTTAAAACTTAAGAGCTTTTACAACTCCAGGTTCAGGTTAGTACTCACTTTCATATCACTATCAGTTTTCTCACAAATAAAGAACAGCAAAAAATGACAGTATGACCAACTAGACAGCTAATAAGCTAATAAATTTATGAAATCAAGAAGAAGGTATCGCTGTATTACCTACAACAGACAAGCCTGAAAAGCCAAAACTATGAGAACCGGGCAAGCCTAAGTGCTGTTTCTGAAACAGCTCCTGAATGAAGTGTTCCAGTTTCTTGCAGTCCCCAAAAAATTGCTGACTGGGAGATTTTCTGAATCAGAGGTGAATTTTATGTCTGTAACAATGCACAAGGAATTCCCCTTTTATGTACTTGTTGTATTTCCCCAGAAGGCCCATTCAATTTTTTGGCATTCACAACATTCTGTGCCAAGGAGCTCTACCACTGGGCATACATGGTTGGGTGAAGAATCCCTTCCTTTTATTTGTCTGAACAAAATTAACTACACCAGTTACATATCACGATAGTAAGAAATGTACTTCTGGGCAAAGATGTATTAACTACTTATGGAAGAGGCAATTAAAAAATAACCCAAATCCAAATCAACTACATTGTTCAGTTACAACTAAATCCGAAATGTAGGCTTTTTTAAACATGAAGACCTAGCATATTTGACAGTTACAGTCGTACTTTTAACCAAGTTTTAAACAAGACAGTGTAAGGTAGACTTTTCTCTGTATTTGAAGGTGATAAAAGTAATCACAGAAAAAGCACACAACATCCTGGGGATGAATGCGTTAAACCTCCAAAATCCCACACATCAAACATTATGGGTGTAGTGAGTTATCTTCTTTTTCACTATCAGAAGTGCTCATCCTCAAGTACTTCCAGAAAACCAGTTTTTTATGTGAGAGGAGGAGCCTGTGGCTCATCCAGAAAGATAGTGTCATCAGTTGTGCAAGCAATACAAACCTACCAGAACTGAAAAACAAACACAATAAACAAACAGTGTGGGTTTTTTGTCTGCAATGTTACCGAGGACGGAACAAGCAACAAAACAAAATGAGAAACAACATCAATTATGCGTAAGTCTTTTCTTGTTCCTCCTTAAAAATGCACCACTGAAATACTTTAGAACACTCTAAATACCTAACAGTATAAAATTTAAAATATTCTTTTTATGGGATTCATGCCATCAGGTGAATTCTGAATTGTGCCAAAAGAGAAACTGGTCATTCATGTTGCTCAAGTCAAGTAGCTACATCACAACCAGCTGCAATCCAAATAGTTTGGTTTGACACAGTCAGTGTTTCAACACTGCACATGTTTCCCAAAAGCTGGAGGACACACATGGGTTGAAAAATACAGTTTTAGATAGATTGTAAGCTGCAAGTTGCAGTGTCAACAGGAACACAGCACTGCAGCGAGCACTGCTGTTGTCACCATGATTCTAGGGAGTGGCAGCTCTGGACAGAGAAAGTAAAAGGAACAATCATAATACCAGTAATTCATTCTATTGTTGCAAGTATTCATTGCCATACAAAGAGGGACAAGTTTTTCCATTTAGTCATCTGGAATTCTCAATTCCTGGGAAATAACTACTTCCAGCTTGCTTCCATTAAATTAGATGCTAAAATACTATCTCTGTTCAGTGCAATACAGTCAGTAATTTTGTACACTGGAATTGGAACAAGCTCAAAAGTCATATTGAGTGGTCCTCAACAGTGACTCTGAAATAATGCCCAAGTCACCTTGGGGCACAAACAGCTGTATGGTGTAGGACCATAATTTCTAAAGCCTAATGTGCATACTTTAATCCACACAAGATCATAAGCCTTTAATATTTACTATACCACTCTACACATCAAATTATCAAGCAGATTATTGTTAGTAGATCTTTATCTGTACTGCATGTGTTTACTTCCAACTCCCCAATAGAAAGCCTTTAATAAATGGGGGGAGGTATGAGGTACAACAAAACAACTACCCCAAGAAACAAAAACTACCATCCAAAACTTTAAAAGTATGGTCAAACCTGAAATTTTATCAAATGAAGACTACTCATTTGAAGGATACTATAGCACTGTGAATGAAAATGTAGTGATAAAGTACTCAAATATGAAAGAAAAAAGAATACAAAAAAAATTTTAAAATTCCAAGTTTATGTTCCAGAACATTTCCTATTAACTTGAGTGAGCTTTGTACCGCTGGCATTCCTTTCTAGCCTTACATAAATTTTTTTAAAGGCCTACAAAACATTTCAAAATAGCTACTAGAAAGAAAAGTGCTTTTGATTTCAGATTAAAAGATTAAAATCATGAATAAAACAAAATGCTTAAAACTTTGCTTCTTTAAGGCTAAGAGGTAAGAACAGTATCTAGGATATGACTCTTTCCACAGAAATTTTCAAACTCATACATCCTGACCAAGTCAACAAAGTTAAACCTATTCTAATCAAGCTACAGGCTCATGATCTCATACCAGAACTTTTGTTATAGTCAGACTAAGAACTGTAAATTAATCAAAGGCAAAACACTCACTTCAAAGCTTTTGTAAAATAAACAAGGTATTATGAAGCTGTTAGTAGCAAATCCATAGCTAAGATCCAACTGAGCTTCTCTGAAAACAATAACATCTGTTTGAAGACCATTCAGTCCCTTTCCACTACACTGCTGAGAACTAGCATTTCAATACACAGCTTCCAATAGAAATGTCTAAGCTTCTTTAACTTTGAAGGTTCCTCTCCTGTAACCTACATAATTTTCACTCCCTGAGAATGAGTCAACAAAGCTATCTGTATTTAGAGCATCTGAATGCTGCACTTGAAAAAAATTCCATCAAAGATCAGGGCATCATGCTGTTGGAGTAGAAAAACACAGCCTTTTTGACCCTCCTTAAGTCAATGAGTTACCAAAGAACATTGTATGCTCTTGAGAATTTTCATCCTGACACTTCAGTGTCATTCATAAGCTTGCAATAACTGGACAGCCAATCTACTCAAGTCTGAAATAGAAAGTATTTCATACACTAATATGTGCACTGTGAGCAGTTTAAAAGGTGAATTTGAAAAAGGAATTCAGTGGGGGACTAAGGAAACAGCCAATACAATTAAGTGTGGACAGTGAGTTATACGAACTGACATCAATAGGGGCTGTTAGCAACTGTCTGATCTCTTCAGTTCATTCTCTCACAGGAAACTCTCTTAAGCAACTGTAATTTAAAAATGTCTCTTATGTGCCAGAAACAACAAATGCATAAACAGGAAAGGCATCCAAAAAGCAACAGAATTCTCTCCTCATTCCAGACCATGCATGGTTTCTTATTGGGAAACTTCAATAACATGCTTATCTCAAAATATCATTCCCATGCTTCTTTGATAGCTCTCCACTTTTACTTTTTTCTTCCTTTCAAACCATTTTTTGTTTGCTCTCAAGGTATTTCAGGCTTCATTAGTACTGCAAATGAACACCTATCCTGCACTTACTAAGTATATTTACATTGATTTATAGTTACTTGAGGTTAGAGGTTCAGAAATGAAATTGTATTCCTCAAATTGAAGACACTACTGTATATGAGGTTTAACAAGTCCAAGTGCAAAGTCCTGTACCTGAGTCAGGGCAATCTCAAACACAGGCTGGGTAGACAATGGTTTGAGAACAGCCCTGAGAAGAAAAATTTGGTGGTGCTGGTGGATGAGAAGCTCAAAATGAGCCAGAAAAGGGTACCTGCAGCTCAGAAAGCCAAATGCATCCTGAGCTGTATCAGAAAAGTCATGGCCAAAAATCAACAAAGGTGATTCTGATCCTCTGCTTTTGTGAGACTCCACTGGGATTAATGCATCCAGCTCTGGAATTTCCAACAAGGACTTGCTGAAGCAAGTACAGAGGACGACAATGAGGACGAAATGAGGGCTGAAGCACATCTTCTGTGAGAGCAGGCTGAGAGAGCTGGGGTTGCTCAGCCTCGAGAGAGACCTTACAGTCCCTTCCAGTACCTAAAGGGGATCTACAGGAAAGATGGAGAGGGCCTCTTTTATCAGGGAGTGTAGTGACAGGACAGGGGATAACAGTTTCAAACTGAAAGAGAGTAGATTTAAGTTAGATACTAGGAAAGAATTTTTCTCTTTGAGGGTGGTGAGGCACTGGAAATGGTTGTAGAGTGAGGTTGCGGGTGCTCCATCACTGGAAGTGTTCAAGGTCAGGCTGGACAAAGCTTTGAGAAACCTGGTCTAGTGGAGTTGTTCCTGACCATGGTGGCTGGCTTGGAACCAGATGATCTTTAGGGTCCCTTCCAACCCAATCACTCTGTGATTCTAGGATGTCAGGGGAAATAAAAAAAAAAAAAAAAAAAGAACTACTGACCATCCTTCAGACTAAACTGCATGTTCTTTGACAAAATAATTATCATTTTATTAAGTGCCAAGCACAATCACAAGGCTTTTAAAAGTGGGTTACCAATTAATTTGAAGGCAGGACACAACAAAGTAAAAGAAACTTCTCCAAAGAAAGGTATCATCACTAACCTTTGCAATAGCAGCCGCTTGCTGAGGGTAATACATGGAAGCACCAATACCCATAAGACTCGCAGGATACACTAACTTCTTTATTTTTGAGCCTGTTTCATAACAAATAAAACAAAACCCCAAAACATCATTAGGCCATATGTTAACCAAGATAGCTCAATGGTCCTACTCTTTTACTTATAACCAAGTCAATTTTAATAAGAGTTTAGTTTAGCGTATTTTTTGTTCAGTTCTATTGGTTTCTTCAGAAACATGATTATTCTGATGAACAATTACTCTTTTAACCTTCTTTTATAAAGAACAGTTCTATTAACATCTTGTGGTTATATTCACTGCATAATACATAATTAATTTCACTACTGAATAATGAAGTAAATGTCATAGTCGAGAGAGATTTATGAGAATTATACCAACTGATACTCTTTTCTAAGCTAAAAGGAAAAACTCAGGAAAAGAAAGGGTAGGATAGCATTCTTGTGACACATCAAGCAGAACAAGAGATGTTCCACTGCAAACTTTGTAAGTCACCTTGACTCACAAATAATGATTCTTCCACAACAGCTCTTATGAATATTTTTTGATTCTCTACAGTAATTTGCAAAGCATTTGAAAGTACTTGAAATTATCCAACACACCAAATGCTCATAATTTTTGAACATTTTAATCAATTTGAAACCTCTATTCAATTATCCAAGTCTATAATAAATCAACTGTGTGAGAAGTTCACCCTTTTACCCCAGCTGGCCACAGGCTGTGCATCCTGTCTGGCCAGTGATAACGTGTGTCACTGAGTCAGTTAGAGGGCATGTTGCAGTTCATCCCGTGAGAAAGGAACAGAGAAGGGAGCAAGTAAAGGAGAAAAGCAAGCAGTAAGGGGAGAAAAAAGTACACAGAACAGACGTACAGGAGCCAGGATGCAGCAGTTCCACTCGTCACAGAACAGACTGTTCTGTATGCAAAGGCACTTGTGCTTCTAATAAAGGAATAATGAATTTTGAAGAGGAAATGCAGATTAGAAGTGTTTAGTGTTTTCCAGTAGCATACACTTGTGATGAGATGAGAAACTTAGCAGTAAACAAGAGGCATTCATAAAGTGATGTCATTAGTCTTGTGAAGAGGAAACTTGGTACCAATTAGGCATAGAGAGGACTAGAAAAGGCAAGCTTCACTGAATCTTTACCACCAGAGAAATTCCACTTTGTTGTCATTTCTGGGAATGGGGAAATCTTCCTCAGTGATAGCTTACTGGTGTGCCTACAATACCATTTTATGAATAGAAGTAATAGTTGAAGGTAGTAATGCCTTCCAGCAGGCTGCTACATGCTGGAGATACTCATTAGAGGAATATTCAAGAATAGCTCTATATCCTTTCCAGGACAATTTACTTTCAACAACATTTTAAACCAAACTGAATGACTGTACAATATTCACATGATTAAATCCTGAATACTGTACTTTCTACTCAGTGGGCAACTGTATTGTCAAGTGTTACTGTTACACTTGGAAGATTTTATCTGTGCCTTCCAAGAGAGCTATTTTTTCCAGTTAGATCAGTGACACCAAGGGAAGGGAAAAAAAAAACCCCAAAAAAACAAACAAAAAAAAGGATCAAAATGAAGGATCACAATCTTCTACAGTTTGAATTCTGACTGTTATTTCCTAGTGCCCTGTATATCATAATGAGACAAAAAATTCAATTGCTATGGCTCCCATCTCAAACGATTCAGAAATCAGACATTTGCATTATGAGGCATTTTTATTAAATTCAGGACCCTCTAATCTTTCAGATTGAGCCACAAGACTGCACACCCTACCTCAAAAGGCTGGAATCTGATCTCATGTCACATAACTCAGTAAGCAGTAATTTGAATAGAAAGAACTTCAAATAGGTAAAGTTGGAGACCTTATTATTTAAAGAGTATACTAGAAAAAACCCAAAGCGCTGCTTTCATCACCTTTCCTGCAAAATTAAGTATTTTAAAGAATGCATATGTAAGTGTATATTTTTAAAGAATTATTTCAATTTCTACATAGCCAAGTAAACACTTCCAGTTTGTTCAATACCTACAGGTGTCACAAAAATGTATTTTTATCCAAAGAAAAAATTCTAAGTAAATGCTAGAACTTTACAGTTCTATAAACCACAAGCTTTCTTCTTGCATTATTTCACTGTATTATCTCAATACCAACATAAAATACTTTTTTTCAAACACCATTTCTTAAAATAACTATTATTTCTGTGAAAGCATAAATGTATTAATTCCTCTAAAAAGTGTGATAAAATTAACTGTATCACATTTCTATAGCACAAAACATGCATGTATCTAAAGCCCATCCAGAGTTCACATGCATTTCTGCTGAATATCAAGATCCACAGCACCTTAATACTTGAACACACAATGCTTAAAAAGAACTTAAACATGCAGGTCATCAAACATGTATCATACCTCAGGGACCTCTTTATTTTACCAGAATTTTTCTACAGTCACATATGTATTAAGAACTTAAGTAATTAAAAAAGATTTTTAGGCTTACAGACCCGTCCTACATTTCCTCTGACAAGCTAGAAATGAAAAAGATTGAAGGCTAGATTCCAGTAGTAAATGCAGGATTCATAATCAATAACTGATGGCTCTTACACACCTTTTACATAAAGTTTCTTTATGATCAGACGAACATGGATAGAATCATGCTTGCACAGTTAAGTCAGATGTTACGTGTCACAATTAAAAATCAGTATTAAAAAACCCCACATGAATAAATTATTTATCTACCCTAAATATAACATGACTAATTTGAAAGGTTATCACTTACCTCTAGCAAGAAACAATCCAACAATTCCAGCAAAACCTATCACACCAAGCCTTGGATAAAATCCAGCAGGGGGGTTTTGAAGAAATTCATAACCCTCTGAAAAGAAGTCAGAACAAAATGCTTTAATGTAATGTGAAAGTGCTTTTGTAATAAGGAATCATCAATACGTGCTGGCAATTGTTAGAAAACAAAGAATTATCATAACACATTTAGCTATCATGCACATTTTAGATCTGCTGGCATAAAATTCAAAGCCTGTGAGCTCTTCTCTAGTGACACATGAATGAAATCAAATACGGTATTGTATTTACCAATTTTCACAGAAGCTTTTGCCTTTGCTCCTGTAAAATCTGTTTTATTTTGCTCTTTAGCATACCAATTGTATATTTTTGAAGATCAATGACAAAAAACTTAGCAAAATGAATTATTACATTTACACACTAACAAGAATTAGTTCCAGAAAAACATAGTAAAAAAAAACAAAGCACAGAACAAACAAAAGACATGGCATAAACAAAGCTCACTCCAAGATGAGAGCCCAGTGAGGGAATGGAAAACTATGAAAAAGCCTTTCATACAAACAAATTCAAAAGACTGAGACTGTTAAGTTTAACTAAGGGAGTCACAGTATCCCAAATGCAGCTCAGTTCTGATGAGCACAAGTATGAAAGGATGCTTCCAAAACTAAAAACAAATTATTTCAGATTAATCAAAAATTTTAAGGAGATCCAAGGAAGTGAATCAAAATGAAAAGGGTAAACACTACAAAAAAAAGTCCTAACACTTGTGATAAGTAACAAATATTGCAGGAAGTTTTGGTACCAACTGGAAATTAATTGTGAGGCTTTTTCTTCCTTCTTTTCCTGCATAACTCTCAATTTTAGTAACACTCGACAACACAAATATAGGTCTCAGATTTTAAATGTTTAGTGTCACAATGACCTACAAAGGAAATTTAAACAGATACACAGTGCAAATAAAGTGCATTAGACTACATATATATATATGCCTATATATATATAGATATGTGTGTCTATATATATATGCGCTTAGTGTAATTTCCTTTTAGCGGAATATATAGTACACTTCTGAATTTTAAAATGCTAGTTAAGAAAACTAAACTGATTTACCTCTACCATGCTCAACAGCTTTTTCTAATTTGGGCATAGCTTTGGCATAAAGATCCTAAAAAAAAAAAAAAAAAGAAAACAAGCATAAATATATACTAAATAACTAGAGTGTTAACTACAGATTGTAAGCCTTCCAAGGAAAAAAAATAAGAAGGGACAAAGGTCCCTAAAATAACTTCCTTTTTTCTCACTTTCATGTTCACTTATAGTGCTATGGTTGCTGGATATTACATTTAGTGTAATGTACAGCTTTTTCTCAAAGTAGTCTCTGGATATAGACAAAATATAACACCTCAAAACAAAGAAGTTAATTTTCATAATTCCCTAAGTTCCTGAAATTCAGGATCATTCAGTTTTCTCAGGGTACATAGGTAACACAAAAATACTTGAGTTGATGCAAAAAGCTAAGTACAACACTGTAATGAACTCCTTCCTAGTATTTCACAGGCATATATGATTCATTCTGCAAGATAAATTCCACTTCTCAAGACTATCTGCATTATTAAGTGACTTGGAAAATTAGTTGTCCATACAGTGTCCAAAGTAAATCACAGGGAGATGCATCACAAACTAGCTCTAAATTTTCTTCTCAGACTGAAAATGAACAGAAAGTAAAAGAATTTACACTGTCTTTAATCAAAGTAGAAAAAAAAAAACTTCAATAAGAACAACCTTGTTAGTTCCTATTATGCTATTAATCCTTCAGACAGACAGTGTAGGACCGTGTATCAGATGGGGCACAAATTCAGAAACACATACGCCCAAAGTTAAAGAATGGTCTCGCTTGAACTCTATGTGGGCAGAAATGAAAGCATTTGTTTAGGACATTGGATAGGGGATAATATCTTTACAACTTTCAATTCCTCACTGCAGAAAACTTGCCATGAGAAAGAGTTCGCACTTGACACACAATACAACTCTACGTGTTGTTGGTCTTATTAAAAGCCAATAAAAAAAGAAAAAGCTCTAAAGACCCCAGAGGCTAAGTTTGACACATAACTGCTTTATTTCTACATTTGTTTTGAACTGGCTTTCCACTACAGTTAAGCATGCATGAATATCCAAACATAACCAATCTTATTATCCTGGGTTATGTTTTCAATTTTGAAGACAACTGAGACACACCTAAAATGTTCTTTTCTTTGACATAGCAGGGGGTGAGGGTGGTGCAAAAACAGAACTCAAATATTTGTCTACAGTTAAGCAAGCAAGATGACCCCAAATCCATACAGCTGACATGCTTACTTCATAAAATGAGTCAGTAAACCATTGCCAGGAAATGGCTTGCTGTGTGTGAGCAGAAAAGCACATCTAATGTAAATGGTCACCAGGCAGACAGAAAATAAAGCAAATAGGAAGACAACAGGCCAGTGAGATGTAAAGCACTACTCAAGGCTTACCTGTAGTCAGTCCTACTGGGCAACTAACCTGGTTACGGTTACCACAAGCAACCAAGTAGAACCCAAACAATTAGGAGTTCAGAGCTCTAACTATGCTGTGGGAAAACCCTCTAACCCCTTCAAAACTGAGGTCTACACTCCTGCTAGTGTTACTTCAGAAACACATCATTTGTCTGAGTATTTAAAAAAATTTGTCATAGCATTTACAAAAAAAATGTTTTTGTTACTGTTAAAGATTAGTACCACAACATACAATCTTTAGGCAAAAATCATAGAAGGGATCTTCAAAGACAGAAGGGTTGGAAGGGATCTTCAAAGGCCATCTAGTTCAACCTCCCTGCAGTGAGCAGGATGACTACGTAAGATTGCTCGGAGCCTCATCAAGCCTGGCCCTGAAGGACATCTTGATCTAAACAGCTTGGACTTCTGTGGAGAACTGCAAAACTANAAGGCCATCTAGTTCAACCTCCCTAGTGCTCCCTAGTGAGCAGGATGACTACGTTTGCAGCTTAAGAGGATTCACAACAGCCGGTGTGCAATGTAAAGAATCAGCAAAAGCTGCCAAGAGGCAATCAGATTATGAGAATGTTCTTGTCTCAAAAGTAAGACTCAACGTTTGCTGGGTCAGCAAGAGCAAGAAAGACACCACAAGACAGCAATCTAACATCAGTATCTTAGGTCTTGATTACAATGACCTTGAGTTTCCTCTGTGTTCCAAAGAGTGTTATTGTGTTCAGTGACCCTTTAGTATAAAAACACTACCTAATAAAGTAAAAAGTTTTGCAAAGTTTTGGAGGGGTGGGTCTGCCATTGAGAAGTGACCTCACTTTTCTTTCTCCTGGGGAGCCATGCTCCTTCCCTCAAGATACTAGTTCAGCAAATACTGATTTATTTGCTGGAGCATTATATTGAGTCACAGCTGCAGTGAAGACAACTCAGTATTACTGCTCAAAAAAACCATTACTGATTTATGACATTCTCCATAATAATTTATGGCATTCTCCTTTAAAGAGCAAACTGCAAATTTAATCATTATCCTGTCTTCCTCAGTCACATGACAGTACCAAGTACAGATATACCTAGATGCCTTTAAACTTGAAAATTATTTCAGGTAACAGTTCTGAGGTTTAGTTAATTTCCCTCTAATTCTTTTGGATGGATAAAAAGCATGAAAAAGGAGGGCGTCAGTTCAACTAACCAGCAGAAATAAATAACTGGTTTTGTACAAGGAGGGGGTAATTATCATGACTTGAATTGTGAAAAATTCCTAAGTCATGCAGCATTTCAGAAAAACACTTGTAGAGCTACTAAATTTTATTTAGCTGCTATCAATTAATTCTCTGTCTAAAAACACAATTTCAGTTCAACCCTTAGCATTGAACCACTACCAGATGTGATTTTATAAAATAATCATACCTGACACCAGGCTGTGTATGGCTCCATAACATGCCGTAAACGTGAAGCCCCCTCTTCCAAATCAGTTTGTGGATCCTCCACATATTTAGTGTCACGAGCAGGAGAAGAGTAGAGTGACAGCTGTGTGTATTAGCAAACAAGAGGTTAAAAACAAAGGTGTAATTGTGTAATTAGGTCTTCAGGGCATGAACAGTCTAACCAGACAATACCTAACACTGAGCTTACTACATAAACAATGCCTAATAAAAACTCGGGCACAGTTGTCAGACAACCATTATTAGCGAAGTTTAATTATATACTATGATGAAGATGACTTCTAATTGCTATGCAATTCATCCATAGCTGCTATATGAGCCATGTCACAGGTTATAAATTAATATTAAATTAGTTTAATAAGAACACAAAATACAATTGTGAAAAACGTTTCTGTTCTTAATCAGAACTCCTGGTTCCCAGCTAACGTACTGAATGTACTAGAACTCTGAAATCACAATCGATTATTTTCTGTATTTGCACAAAACATCATTAAAGAGTCTAAGCAGCTCCCAAAATAGGTAAATTCTGATACAAATCTGCTTGTTGTTGTGCAGGAACATAGTATGGCATACCATCACTGCTGTCATTAACCACATTGGCAACTGACGGCATTAAAAGCACCATGGAGCTGAGCAAATAGAACTCTTAACACGCACCTGAAGGGCAATGGGCATCTTCATACAATAAATACTAAACCATTGTATTCAGGGTTTAGCATCACAAGGTATTTATCACAATTACCTAAAGATATTTAAAACCGTATTCCATTAAAAAAAAGATGACCAAAACCTAAAAAAGCAGAAGATGAACAGCACAGTTTATATCAAAACAAAATCTGTTTACATTCCCAGCAGTTTATGCACTACTCTGATATTTAGCATAAAGAGTTTGTATTTTATTCAACAATTATGCTATATTTATAAATTTATGTTTACACATACTGTTGCATCACAATGTAGCTAGCCTACTTTTCAAGATAAGCTGGGAAACAACTGTATCTCTCTCTAAAAGAAAAGCTGCTATGTGTAACAAAATACTTAATGACACAGAATTTGACAAATAATTTGATAACTTGTGCAACTGGATTACCCACAATACTTCGAAAGACAAGCTTTTTAAGTCTCATTTGCCTAGGAAATCTGGTCATCTCTGGCACTCATAGTCACAATCACTTTAACTTTGATCCTGTTTCTTAATTAAACAGCCACATCTGGCACAAGGACAAAAGACCTGGAGATAAGGAAATTCCCATACATTGTATAAAATTAGAGAGCTGACAGCAGAGATCCAAACCAGCAGACACTATGAATGGTAAGAAAGGCAGCCAAAACTCCATGGCTTGCACATTCCACTTGGCTGGAGCTGATGGGCAAGGCAATTATTCAGCACATATGTAACTTCAAACTGCTGCCTCATTTCTGATTCATGCCAGCAGCAGTGCAGGGCACGCGACAGCCCAAGCTCAGGTGACTTCACTGGGGTGAAGCCATGAGACTGCTTCAACTATCGATCATCTCCTGTTATGCCAGTGAACTGCCCATGCAGAAACATCCAAAAGACCTAAGCATACACAGAAATAAATTTTATTTAGTTTCACTGCTCGTGTAACAACACTTCACTCAAAGTACTTCAAATTTTAAACATCTCCAAATTCTCAGGGATACAAAGCTGTATGTAGTTATGAACTAAAATTTACTTTACTTTTGGTGTTGGAGACACTACTCTGTGGTCCACACTACTCTGTGTGTGTCCACAGTTTGCCAGGAAGTTTTAAAGCTCTACTTGTGATATAATCAAGACATCTGAAACATCTTAGAAAATAAACAACAAAATAACAGGTTTTTATTATCCCTACTTGTTGTATTTGTTGCTTGGTCTATATGCTGTAAACAAAGGAATATTTATAAAATTCTGCAGGCTACTAAATCAGATTCAAAGCATCGTCAGCTAAGAATTCTGTCTGTAAAAAAAAGAATGTTTTTAGCATTAAAAATTTTCAGTTTGGTATTTTACTGGAGAATGTAACTGAAATTTTATCAGAATTTGACAACAGTACTTGCAACAAAAAGTATTTCTGGGGATTTTAAACATGACCGCAGGTAAAGCTGCAAACGTGAAAAGGTAATTTCCAAAGGAAGACCAGGCCTTATGTAGGCAAAAGATATTGCAAACCAGCAAACCTGATGCTGTTCTCAATGGTTGGTATCAAAGGCAGCCCTCGAGTAAAAGAACGAAAACCAAATCAACATCCCTTTTGCTGAAAATAGAAGTGTAAATTTAAAGGCAAGAATACAAATGGTGAAGAGATGTACCTAAAGGTTTCACACATCAAAATGCAATGTCTTTCAGAATTTCGTAGATTCTTCCATATAGATGGAAGCGTACATGGGCTCTATTCATGCTTACCTCCTCAATTTTCAGCAACTCCTTCTTGGAAGTCTCCTTCTCTGATGAGGAAGCATAAACCTGGATAGAGAGTAAGCTGAGGCTAACAGGGGTGGCCCCCAGACGAATTACCTAGAAACATTATAGGAAGAGCTGTAAATCACTAGGTCCAAACATTCACATAGACAATATTTATGTGCCCTTATATGCTCAGTGATATATTAAGATGCTTAGAAGGCTGGAGAAAGGGGAATTGGTGACACATGATCTAATGCTCTCAGGCACTCAAATGGTAACATCCAAATTGCTCAGAAGGCATTTAGAAAAGCCTAAGGCTAAAGGAGACAGTAGATATAAACGATAATCGAGTAGTTTTCTTCCCACAAAAAGATCTTCTCTTTTTCTCTCACTCGAAATTTAATTTTTGTCACCTTTATTAGAATAGATATTAGCACTGCATTAATATTTTAACAACCTCATGAATGTCCATAACACCTCCATTTTTCCACAGTCACTATAAGGAAGTTCAGTATCTTACTTCTAGTTATTGTCTACATCTAGATGTAGGGAAAAAATGAGACCTACAGTTGAAATTATCAGAATATTATCACTGCTTTCTAAAGATTTTAGCCATGGCTTCTATTTTTCCGTGAGAAACATGAATTAGAGTGCATCATGACACCTGACTGCTTTTCAGTTCTCTGTATTCAATTCAGTCACACAACATAACTATCATGAGTAAGGTGAATATAATTCTTCCTACCTTTATGGCCTACACCAAACAGTATTTCTGAAGAGGAGACTCTTTTAAGTTAAAAAGCAGAAGATAGAATAGTTTGGGTTGGAAGGGACCTTAAAGATCATCAAGTTCCAATCTTAGCTGTGTAGTGAATCAAGAATACACCAAATGCATTTTCCAACAAACGCATATTTCCCTCCAGAAAAAGCAGCTCCAAATGGGAAACCTTTCAATGTCTCAAATTCACGTTACTGCTCAGACAAATGTCTGTGGTTCACTGTATCACATTACAGCAGAAGCAACTCTTTAACAGACCAAACTGGAGAGGTCTGGCTCAGCTGGCAGCATCCATTCTTGGAAGTTCTGCTGCTCACCTTGCCCTAGCTTTGGTGGCTGGATACTTCCACTGTGAAGCAATTCACCTTGCCAATTTGCAAAAGATTAAGTCCTGAAAAAGAAGTGGAGAGCTTTGATGTGGGGGTCCACAACACAGACTGACAAGCACCAGAGGAACAACGTGGTCAGGAAAGAGGGGGTGGAAAAAAGAGAAGGCAGTGTAACCTCTTCCTTTTCAGAAATAGTAAAAGTACATTATGTTGACCTAGCTGCTTGTGAAACTGAACCTCCGGTCAAGCCAGTACATCCTTCACGATGCTGTGATGACAACTGACCCAGCATCAGGACAATTACTCCAAAACTTTGTCCTGTCCATTGCAGAACTATTAGAAAACAACTTTAAAATCATCCATGTAACACACTTACTGCAGACACATGGGTATCTGCAGTTTAAATTTCTCCCACTGCTTTCCAGATGGGATATTTATTAAAATGTAACCTAGAAACTCCTCAGACTCAAAACTAAATGATGCAGTTGTCAAAGTTCCTGAAAAGGTTCATTTACATTTAGTAACAGCACAAGAACTAGGTCACAGGATTTTATTTTTGAACATAAGGGATGGATCAAAAGTAAAATATTGCTTCCTGTGATTTATGGAACACTTAACAACAAAACACACAGACAGAATAGACATCAAAACATTGATGGCTCCATTCACTTTCCTCAAAACAGTTACACGTTTATTTAAACTACTGCTACCAGCTACCTGAAGAGTCATACTCGGTACAAATATTTCACATTAAACTAAACTTCAAATAAATGTGAAACTACAGATAGCTTTGGCGGGGTAACTACCAAATCAGTAACATATACTGTACTCAGAAGAATTTAGTACCAGAGGAGGGTCCTGAAGTAAGCCTTGAAAAACACAACTTCAGAGAAAACCAGTTGGAGACAAGCGTCTAAAACTCAATTCCTGATTATGGCAAGAATTTGAAATATAAATACAGAGTTTTTACGACTCATATTTAACATTTCTACAAGTGTTCATCATGGTAAGAAAAAAAAAATTCTACCCTCCACCAAGCTACAAAAATAAACCACCACCAAATCAAAACCCAAAGAACAAACTTAAGCACTTTTGTTCCCTAAAGAACAGATACCCTAAACAACAAGAACCCACCTTTCCCTTTCAGTCTCTGGGCAAATTATGTTGGCCTGAAGCACTGGAATCTGCCTAACCTCAATGGTTCTATAAAGTACTAATAATCACAGTACCTCAACCCACACGTATATCACATATATCAACTCACTATCACTTATGGCTTTCCCAATGATTCTGAGATAAAATCTTTACAAAAGAATTCAAGAAATTGCCACAATATTAAAACACAAAACCAGAAGAAATTGTAACAAGAGTAAACCAAGCACAGGTTCCTCAGCACATCAATAAATCAAGATACACTGATATTTATCAGTATCTGACAAATAGTAAAGGCACAAAACAGAACAAAATTGAAAAATAAGTTTAAAAAAAAATCCATCTTCTTCAGTAATCATTAAAACATCTCAATTGAAGTATTCAATTTGCTTTTAGTCTGAAGGTATGCAGGGCTACTCTAATCAGAGGCAAAAGCCTTTAAGCCAATTATGCAATTTAAGCCCAGATCATGCATCTTCCCTCCTTTTCACAAATGCTACTGGCAGCCTATATGCAATAAGGGTGCGATTCTGAGGACAGTCAAAACTGCAAGGGTACAACCTCTGTAATAACACTCTCAGAGCTGCACACTGCTCTAAGAAATCATTGTAAACAATGAACGTGGTTGTTTTGTGGAATTTTTTTGGGGGACAACTCGTAGGGCATGTGATTTTTAAATATTAACAGGAGAAATTACGCAGCTGCAACAAGAGTACGCCTAAGAGCTTGCTTTTCAGGCACACCTCAAAAGGTACAGCCGCCAAAAAGGTAATATAGATTTCGCAGTTTTAGCTCCAACGTGGGAAAAAAAATAATTAAAAACCTTCCACTGGTAAAAACGCCAGGGGTTACCGTCTCTACTCAACCAAGTAACTGAAACGGGATTTACAAGCGAGAAGCAGGAAAAACGCGGGCCCTGCCGACCCCGAGCAGGTTGCCTCAGCGCCCGGCCCCTCCGGCCGCGCTGCGGGACCGCCCCCTGCCGGCCTCTCCGGACACGAGCGCTCAAAGGACGGACCATCCGGCAGCACCGGGGCCACCCCCGCAGCCTCGGCAGGAGCGGAGAGCCGCGGAAAGGCCAGGCCGAGCGAAGCAGAGCGGGACGGGTGGGAACGGGGAGGGTGCGACAGCAACTGCAACCATTTCCTTACCTTCAACATGGCGGCGCCGAGCCGGGCTGGGAGCAGCGGCGGCGGCGTCGCTGCGCTGTGACGTCAGGAAGACCCGCCCATCATGGAGGCGGGGTCCTTAATAACCTGGTGACGCAGAGGGGGCGGGGCCTTCTTCGATCCAGCCGTTTCATTGTCGCCACTCGGGGAGGAAGAAATCAGGGAATACAGGCCTAGAAAGTACAGGCAAAATAATTATAGAACCACAGAACGTGTTGAGTTGTAAGGAACCTTCAAAGGTCATCTAGTCCAACACGACTGCAGTGAGCAGGGACATCCTGCACTAGATGAGCCCGCTCAGAGCC
>VZTY01016404.1:372916-446095 GCA_013400935.1 Turnix velox | reverse complement strand
AGCCTCATCAAGCCTGTCCTTGAATATCCCCAGGGATGGGTGCTCCACCATCTCTCTGTGCAGCCTGTTCCAGTGCCTCACCACCCTTGTACAGTAAAACTTTTTCCTGATGTCTCATTTAAACTTACCCTGCTTAAGTTTAAAACCGTTGTCCCCAAACTTATCGCTTCATGCTTGGCAAATAGTCTCTCCCCCACTTTCCACAGTAAGATCTCCCAGTAAGTAGCCTTCTCTTTCCAGGCTGAACAGCCCCAGCTCTGTCAACCTCTTCTTATAGGGTAGGTGCTCCAGCTCCCTGATCATCCTTGTGGTCCTTCTCTGAACCTGTGTGGAAAAATAATGAAGGAATTTGGCTTTCATAATTGCTTAAAAGGCTAATAGTTTTTAAGATAATATAGGACCATAGAATAGTTCGGGTCGGAAGGGACCTTAAAGATCATCGAGTTCCAACCCCCCTGCCATAGCCGTGCCCCAAAGCCGTGCTGATTGAAACCCTCCAACCAAGTAGAGAAACTAGGACATAAATCAATTTAAACTGCTCCAAGAAATAAAAAGCCAAGAGATAAAAATGAGGAGGAGTACCTTGAGGAGGAATGCCTTGAAGACCTTCTCACAAGAATCTGGCTATTAAAGACTGGCTTTGTTATCTTTTCAGGGTCCAGGGGAGTGAAGAGCAGATCGGCTATCGCAGGATGTATAAACAACAGAGTATCCATTAGAGAGCCAAGACAGCCCTGCTTTTCATCAAGTAGGGATAGCTAACACCTAGATCACAGAGACTTTGTATAGCTCTTTGTTTCCGCTGAAGCCTAGTGATAGATCTTTTGTTTTATTACCTTTGAACTGCATACTAACATTGACACCTCACTATATGCTAATGAAGATTTTAGTGCTTGTGCTAAAATTATGTCACTCACCATCAAGGGGAGGGATACTCTCTAACTTTGGGGATAAAAGACCATTATGGGGGAAGGAGGAAAGGAGAAATATGTTAATGAATTTTAGTGATATGTTTGGTGTAGTAATAAAAGTATAAATGACCTAGCATTTCACTAATTGGTGTGCCTCTGGCTACAGCTAAGCACCCAGTGCTGTTTGCTTCTCAGTTTATTAGGGCTTATCCTATGTTTAGCTAAATAAGGCTACCAAAATGATAAAACTGGGAGTTTTATTTCTCACATCCTTCTTGTGCTGAGGGCTCCAGAGGTGGACATGCTCCAGGTGGGATCAAAAGAATATTATTGGCAGGCAGATGAAGTACACATCTTCTTATAATCTTAAATTTTCTCTGACATTGTAATTTCTGTTCTTCCTTCTGAGAGAAAATCCCTGTGTTTCTTTATCACCATTTCTTTACAGACTCCACAAAACATGCTACGGCAGGAGCACGTGTTTCCCAGGCTGACAGAGATGTAGAATTGGTTAGAATTCTCAACAAGCCTTCTGTAAAACTAGCAGAGAGCCCTCATTTGTTGGCCCACTGCATTACTGTAATTTCAAGGTGAATTAGGAAGACTTTGGGTTTGTGCATTTTCTTTTGAAAGCTTTTTTTTTTTTTTCCCTGCTGTATTTCACAATGGGATGCTGGAAATACCATGAGCAAATGGTAGGAGATGACCATCATCCCCAACCACAGGATAACAGATGATGATGAAATTTTATTATGGATTTGATTATGGTCTTCCCTCTTTAGTAAGGAAGAGTCATATCAAAAGTATACATAAGTGACTAATGGGTAAATAAATGCAACAGATGTGGAAAACTGATTTTCCAGTATTTTATGGCAGCTTTGTGAGAGTGACTGGGTAGTTTGACAAAAAAAATTAGAAAAGCAGTTACGTTTCTTGATGCATTTTATTCATCCTTAAGCTGCTAGAAAACATCCCAAACCAAAAAGAGAGGGAAGACCACTAGAGGAAGGACAATGGCATTGAGGTGAACAGCAGTGCCTGTTCTGGCCAGGGCTCAACTAGAGCTGGGTCTCTGGCAGGGGTAGGAGCTTCTGCTTCCCAGTTTTACAGAGGAGAGATGAAAGAACACTTACAGTGTATTCTATTTTTAAGTGGTACACAAATTGCTTATGGGCATACAATGCTATGTATGAACAGTATGATGGTATAAATGGTATAAATGGTACACATAATGGGCATGCATAGTATAGGATCAGTGGGAATGATTTTAAATTAAAAGAGGGGAAATTTAGATTAGATGTTAGAAAGAAATTCTTTCCTGTAAGAATGGTGAGTCACGGTAATGGATTGCCCAGAGAAGTTGTGGATGCCCCATCCCTGGAACTATTCAAGGCCAGGCTGGACAGGTCTTTGAGAAACCTGGTCTGGTGGGAGGTGTCCCTGCCCGTGGGCAGGGGATTGAAACCAGATGTCTTTGAGGTCCTTCTAACCCAAACCATTCTGTGATTCTATGTTACAAATATATATGGTATATATAATTGTATGTAATATTGTTGTCATCAATTTATATTCAGTGACTACACTGCAATTATTAATATACTTATGACCATCAAATCATAGAATCATAGAACAGTTTGGGTTGGAAGGGACCTTAATGATCATTGAGTTCCAACCCCCAATATCTGAAGAACAGAAAACTGTATCATAATTTTTTTGAACCAAACAATTTTATCAGCTCCATCATCTTCAGTGCGTTCTTTTCAATGTGGAAGGTAATCTTTGGAGTGATTGATATGACTGAAAAGAATGGGAAAATCTTTATAGAGAAAACAAAATACAAATATACATGCTTTCAAGTATACATATTGTTCTCCTGCAGTAATCTGTGTGAGAGCCCAGCATGCTTTTGTGGCAGGAATAACTGCTGGAGAAAGCTGTCTCTGTAAAATTTCCCTGGAACGATGATAATATATGTCATAACAGATTATGCACAGTCCGAAACGCTGTCAGACAGACTTAAGAAAGAGCTGAAGCTTTTGCTGTTGAGGCCACAGAATAGTGAGCTTTGGTGTGATCAACTCCTGGCTGTTTCTAATATAAGAACCTATACTCAATTTCAGGTTTATTTTGCATGCCAGTATTTCTTTCCTTAGTAACTGGCTTTTCTAAAGACTTGTGAAAGAAATATTTCCTGTACAAAGCTGCTTGAGGACATAAACTACACCAGGCCAGGCAGAAATACAATTTAAGAAACTTGATCTGTAAACCTTTGCCTTAACCACTAGCCTGAGATTTCACAATGTTGTATTATATTGCTTATTTACAGATTTTTTTTTTTGTCAGCAAAAGAAAACCAGTCCTTTACTAGCAACAGTAAGTTTTTTGCCACAAATTTATGAGTACAGTTGTAAAAACAATTGATTTGTTGCACATTTGTGCAGTTACTTACTGAGACTGATCACTGGAAAATGCAATTCTGACAGACTGGCTTATTTTGATATTCTCCTTCACTGTAAACCTCGTATTTTCTTTTTAAACCCTACCATGTTTCTATCCACCTTTTGTAAACAGTCTAAAATTTGTAAATATTGTGAGACTTGACATTACACTTTTGCCAGCCTGTTTACAACTCGTTTTGAAAATCCTTATAAAATTAACTACTTTCTGCCTCTTACAGCTTTTGTGTGTTTTAAGTTAAAAGAATGCCCTTTGGCAGATCTCTTTACAAGCTCTTTTGAAACTATATAGTTAATAGAAAACACACAACCTCAAGGACTCCAATAAGCCTTTGGAAGTAGCGTGAAGGGTAGGTTTAGACTGGATATTGGAGAAAACTTTTACACTGACAGGCTTATCAAGCATTGGAATAAGCTGCCCAGGGAGGTGGCTGAAGCACCATCCTTTGAGGTATTTAAGAGACAGGTAGACATAGAACTTAGAGATGTTTTGTCAGGGTTGGGTGAAGGGTTGGACTCAGTGACCTAAAAAGTCCTTTCCAATTTAGGCGATTTTATGATTCTATGAACTGAACTTTCAGGTTTTTGGCACCTTTGCCTCACGTCTTCTTGAGCCCTCGCTTTCCAAATGCTCTGCAGAAAGCAGGCAGGTGTGATGTGTTGGGTGTTTCACTTCTCTAAGTTGGTCTCCAAAGTACATGATCATTGTCACATTCCCATCACTTTTAGCATGTATTTGCCAGATTGTTGATTGAATTGGCTTTTACAGGGCGTTGCAGTGATGGACCTTTCCCAATATCTTTATTAAGGGAATGTAGTTCTCACATGCATAGAACTATTATTTCATTCTTTCTATTTTATTCACTTCCTAACTTAAAACAAAACAAAAGTTGAATAGATTTTTGGATGTAATAATATTGTTTTAATTGGAGTGAAACTTACCTTTTACTTTTGTTTGTCATACTTAAGGTCATTATTATGCATTTGTTAGATCTGCTATGAGGCCTGAAGTCCTGCCTTCAGGATGGAAATGGAATGTTCAGCACAGATGCCATTGCAGAGTATTCTGTGCTTTCCCACTGACCTACCTTTGATTTCAGCAGAGGCATTACTGCATTCACATCTCAGGTAAAGCAGCACTCGAAATTTCAGCACGTGCTGTCTCATCAGCTTTGTCACCTTCAGACAGCATCCAAAATATACTCAGAGCTTTCCAAATAAAGATCCTACATTCTGAGAGTGGGTACAGGTAGAAAAGAGAGACTTATCATGCACAAAATCCCAATGTAACCCAGCTTGTGGCTGCAGCCATCAGTAACTCTAGTTGCACATTTTTCAATTACTTCCTTCTGGCACTGTTGAATAGTTCTGTAAACAAGTTGCTAACAGAGATGTCAGCTAACGTGCTGCAGCAATTGTCTTCTAAAAGCACAGGTATATGCTACGAGTGGCAGTGAGAACACACACACTCTCTTGATGCTCTTATACACCCATCACAACAAAGTGCAACTCCTTCCAAAATTAAAATGCGTCTTGAATTTCAGCTGAGCTGCAAATTATCTGAGCCTAGCAGGTGACAGGTCTTGCATTAGAGCCAGTTTCTTCCGGTGCTTAGAACACCAGGTCTTTTTACCTTAGAAATTATTTTCAAAGTAAACTGCAATTTTCTTAGCAAGATGATGGCATCTTCCCCTTATTTGCCTCTAAAAGTACTGACATCAGTATCTTCATAAATATATATTAAATGCAGTACCTCATTTACCCGAATGGCAGTTGCTACGTTTGCCAAGTCATTTCCAATTACAGGCACACATTTCTTCTTTTGCTCTGCAGCCTCTTTAATAATTTAGCAGCGATGTGCTTGGCTTGTTTTGTTACTTGTAACTGACTTTTAGGATGGTAATTTTTGAAGCGGTACATGATGTAGCTCTCCCACGAATAAGAAGGAGAATGTATTATATGATTATTCTTCATACACATACCAGTATGATTGTTACAGTCTGCTGCTGAAAATATTCCCACATCTTTCTTTTTGCTGTTATAAAACTGCATTTTAATGTTTCTAATAGTATCCACACACACTTATAAGAACATGCAGAGTTGCAGTGAAGTCTGTGGGACTCACACACACACATCGAGTTGGAGAACATGGCACCAACAACGGCAGGCTGTGCAACACCTTGCAGGATACAACTTACGGAGAAATAGGCAAAGATTTATCTACTTAAGCAGTGAAGCCCATACTTACACTATTAGTTAATGCTTGGCTTAAGCCTTGACTTGCTTCCCCATTATACCACTGGGCTTGGGCTTGAAGCTTTATGGGATCCCAGGGACCAGAAGAGCAGCAGGAGACTCTGCAGGGGCTTGTTGTGCAGCTGGGGCTAGAAGGGAGATGGAGCCAAGCAGCACATAAACAATCACACAGCTTTCTTCTTTATTGGTGCTGCCACTGTCATTTGATGCAACAGAAGAATACCCACAGGGAAAAACCCCTTGTTACTCTATTTCTAGAATGTGGGTTTAGAGCTTTATTTGTTCAGTTTAGAGTAATATCCTTTTTAACATAAAATGCCTGTAACTTGTTTTTAAAAGACTTTCTTTTCGGATTTTGTTTTCTATACAACTCATCAGCCACCTCTTCATTTTACTCCTACAAGTACAATGCAGTGTCCACGCAGCTACCACATTGCTCTTCTCAAACCCAATGAAGACAGAAAAAATAAAGAGGGTGCATTTGAGAGAGAATGAGAGATACAAGGGAAAAGTAGAAGTAAGATAATCTTTTCAGGACATCATTTTGTTTTTCTGTGGAGAGTATTCACTAGGCAGAAACTCCTACAACAGCTCCTTGCTCTTTGGTACCATGTCATTTGTTCAGGCTGGTTTTGCACCATTCCCCTCTTTTTCCTCACATCCATCAAAAACCATCCTGTCTGGTACCTTCAAACACTGTTTCCACTCTTGAAATATTTTCTACAAAGGAGTAAACATCCGACCTTAGACATATTTAATTCTGAAGTGCATTTTCAGGGAACACTAAGACATGTGTCATGGTTTCTTTCACAATCCCTAAATAAAACTGTCATCTAGATTGTTTCCTGCAGTGATCGCTGTCACCCTTCTGTCTTAAGTAGATGTTATCCCCTTGTACTTCTAATGTGAAGTCACATACAGTTTTCGCCTTCTGGAGGAGGGTTATGACTAGCATAGCTGCAGCTTGTGGTGTAGAAAAAGAAGGGCAGAGGGCAGTGGTGCACAGAGTGATAATCTTTGAACCATTTCTCTCTAGCACAGCAATTGATACTGTCTCTTCAGTCTCACAAATCAGTACAATATGGTGCTGGCACTGTGAACAACGATGGTTTTGCTTTCCCAGCTTTACAGATGGGAAAAAAAAAAGTCATATTTCTTGAACTTCAATAGATTGTTACTCCCATAGGCTGTATGTGTGTGGGTAAAAAATGTGTAATATTATACAGGTAGAGAAAATGGCTGTTACAAATAGAAACAGCTTTGTTGAACATCAAAGGATGGTGATTTCACATCCTGAAAAGCCTGAGGATCAATCTATTGACTGATTGAAAAATGGGAATATCAAGCAGGTAAATTGCATGCCTGGCCCCAAGCATTATCTCTGGAGGATATTACAAGATTCCCATCCACAGCAGACACATAAATCTTCAGGAGTTAAGGCACTGGGGAATTGCTAACTCTTTGTGTCACTTAAACACATTCTCCCTTGCTTTGAAGAAGGCTGCAAATATGAGAGCACAGCTTCCTACACCGGTTTAACAAGTTTAGCAAAGCATACATTCTTGTAATTAACTTGCACCAGAGGGAAAAGTAAAAATCTCTGTACTGCAAAAGGTAGGACAAAATCGAAACTGAGCAGCTGTGATCGTTTTCTAAAGTTTATAACTTCTGTGAGGAGTACAGCTGGTTCGATACTTGGGTGTTAACAATCTCATAACAAGATTTCTTTGCCTGGAGTATTGAATTAATTCAACTTACATAGAGGTCAGCCTCATTCCTCTTGTTTTCAGAGAACACTACTGAGCCAAAACCCAGCTCTTTCAGAAACCAGATAGAACACCTCCAATAAAAGTTGTGAGCTGATCCATTTAACAACCTAAGACCATGAAAAGTCACTAAATAAGAAAAGCTACAGTTTACTTACTTAGTATCACCCGAGTTTTTGGTTATACAACACAATTCTTTTTAGTATTTTGGATAATATGTCAAGAGAAACAGGCTTCATACTCTGAAATGTCTTCTGAAACTTCAATTTTTGTGGACTTGGTTTTCATGATAAGAATTTAAAATATGTTCTTGGTTGCTGCCAACACTGACCAACTTGTAATTTCTCTCCTGAGGCTGTGGAAGTCAAACATGGGGGAAATACTTAGTTTCAGTTAGCACTAGAGAATTCTTTTGACAAAGAAGGGCTACTCAGATACACGTAAATACCCGCAAGCAGCACAATTCAACACAGGAAATAAAGATTCTCACACAGAAAATTCAAAAAAAAAGCAAAGAATTTGGTATGAGCAATTTTGAAATGGTCTAGGGGTAAGAGCCCTGCTTAGGGAAATGACAGAATCATTGTATGGGATTCCTTATCAATTACAAATATGCTCTCAAGTAACCCAAGTCAGCCAGTGTAGCATCACGGATTAAAGGTATTGCCAAAAACACAACCTGGCACACACAAAGAAGAGAAATTACAAAGGTGAACAAAAATAGTAGCAAATAACATTTACAGTGTGAAGACTGCTTCCATAGTTGCTTCCACTCTATTGGTCTAACACATTTCGTTTCCTTTTGAACAAAAAAACCCAGAGACATCTCAATAAAAAGATGCCCTTCTTCCCATGGCTTGTACCACTGGGATTGGCACAAGTTCAGCCACAGCATTCTCCCACTGAATGGTCCTACTTAAGTGCAGGAGGGGAAAAAGTTACTTGATGCAAATAAAATTTTAAGTCATTCTAAACATAAAAAAATTTAAATGCTTAGAACTCTAATTAAAAAAAAAAAGAGCAATAATTTTCAAACATTCTTTATAGTACGGTTTTGATCTGGCAGAAAATTGGCAGTTGAAAAACAGAGGCAAAGTGTGGCGAGAGATTGGACAAGGAAGGCTTTCATCATATGGCTTGGGAAAAAAGATCATAATCTCCTGTTTCACTTTGCCCTTGGTACTGAAAGTTGGTCTAATCCAACGTTTAAATCCTGGAGTTTCCCCTTCCTGTTATGGCAAACTCTGAGCAACAAGACATAGACTCCTGGCACTTTGAGGTCCAAATGCGTGAAGAACATGTGCTACCTCAGTTCCATGAATTTGTGTGGCTTTGTTTTTCAGTCTTTTAATTTATGCCCCGACACGGAGACACAAAAGGAACAATGAAGTCAACTCCTCACATTGTTTCAAGCTTGAAATCCAAAACTGACACATGAATCCACTGCAGCAATTAAATCTGGCAAGACTGTAAGATACAGCTAACAATATAAACTCGATGCTATATAAGGACATCCAACTTCTCTTGCTGGGATAGCTTCAACATGACAGTATGAATTATAGCAACACTTAACATTTTTGAAGAGTTGCTTACCCAAATTAAACATTGCAGCCCTGTAGAAAGCAAGTATGACAAAGTTTACATGAGACTGTTTAAAGATTAAAAATATTTTATTTACACTTTTCTTTATACACATTTTATACATTTTTTTTTTTCAATTTAAAAACTGAACAGAGCGCATATGCAAGTCTGAGCATACTGTATCCATAGCTAGGGAAAATCACCTTCTGCCCAACAAAAGACAAGAAAAAAGGCTTTGAAACAGTTAAAAGGAGGCAATTCTTAAATTATTCAGAGAAGTTTATAGCAGCCCTGGGATATTCATTAGGCAGTTAATTCAAATGTACATATGAGGTCATATATATATATATAATTTAAAATTTTTATAGGAAAAGTATTTCCAATTGCTAGCACAAACGCAGAAGAGTTTGAAAATAACCTTTCCTGTTAACTTATGAAATACTTATTCAAATACATTCTTTCCAATACAAACAAGCTGATATTGTTCACTGGAATCAAGTAGGATGCGGTAGTGGAATCGCAATCTCCAGCATATAATAATTTATTTTAAAAAGATCTACAAAAATAATTATATATAGGGAAAATACCTAAAATAAAATCATAGCTCACTCTTCCCTTCACCTGTTCCCAGTACTGACAGAAAAGTTAAGTGGGTCCCACTGAGGTAACAAAAGCCCCTTAAATATAATTAACTTTACAGACCTACATAACACTGGATTTGCTAATTTTTCTACCAGGAGGGCAGAAAAATTTTCTACCAGAGCCAGAAATAAAAACTATCATTTGCAAATAGAGGTGGTTTTCCCCTAGCTACCAACTTAATATTAATCCAAAGGTATTTGAAATTCATCTTTGAAAGTTATTTTTAGAAGACTATCTAAGCATTAATTGAAATTCATTAAATGAAAAAAACCCCAAAACCCAAGTAGAGGGAAATCCAGGAAAGTTGTGTTCAAAAGAAATCCATTTCTTCTGTCACATACAATTAGTTTTATGAAGTTTACCCACACAAATGGAAATTTTAAAGTTACTCACCATTCAAAAATATATTACAGATGCAAGAGTAGTCATTAGTATTTATTTTAAGCAGCTTCAAGTTGTTTTACAAGCAGTAAAATCTCAAAATGTTAGCTAAAGGACAGCAGCAAGCTTTGTTTTAAAGAGAGTAGGTGCTTTCTGGTTACATTCTTCCCCACTCTCCTTCACCGGGCCCTGCCACATGCCATGGACCACGCTTATTCAAGTAACTTCCCCAGGTATATTTTTATTAAGAGAAGGAGAGCAGGAGAGGATGTTTTCTCTGATGATCCCAACCCTATAAACACTTTAAGCACAAGTTTAATAACATTTGTGCCTTAATGTTTTCATTTAAGTACCTTAGAGTTTTCTGTTTTCTTTCTATTGGACTGGTCACACATTTGATGTGTTAAAAGAAACAGGTGCCCAATTCACTTTAAAAAGGCAAAATTCCTCTAAAAATGCAACTAGCTCTAAAAAGACTTTGTCATATAAACACTGACAGAAGCTTAAAGTTTTTTGAAGAGCCCATAACATCTCCCCATAATGCTTACCCTCCTTTTGCAAAAGAATGGACTTAATGAGTTAAACAGTGTTTTCCTTTAAAAAACTATTTGAATTTGCACCTGGTGAATTTTATCATTTACTTCCTGAGCGTCAAGTGAAGCTTTGCCCCCTGTGCAAGTAGGTGTCATATTATCAGCATGAAAAAATGCAGCACTTGGGTTTTTTGTAAGGCAGGAAGTCCTCAAAGAAAACGGCTGTAAATCTCAGAAACATTGAAATACTCAAGTCACAAACTGTTAGAGCCAGTTATAACAAGGCTGCTGTAACAGCACAGAAAGTAGGGCATCCTCACTTTTCAAAATAAAGTAACAGAAGCAGGTTGCCAGGTAGCTCATGTGCTGTCTTCAGCCCCTCTTGCTAGCAGTGCTCTCTGAAATAGCTGAGCTTCTTTAAAGGCAAGTGCTGCCTTCCTGCAGCTGAATCAAGAGGGGGAAAAATTCAAATGTTCTTTTGTCACCTAATACCTCCCACTACAAAACTACTACCAACACTCTGTGAGGAAGAATGAGATAGTTTTTTATATGGACTACTAGGGGAAAAAAATACATCTGTTTAATGACTGTAGTAGCATGTGGAATGGGAACTGGCAGTGTCCAGCCCCTTCATGGACAAATGCTTTGTCCATTTTGGCCAATTGGAAAATAAAATTTCCCCCTGGAACTCATTGTTAAATTAAGACATAAAACTGATATGTTTTTGCTAATATGAAAATAATCCCTCTTAGTCTGTAACTCATTACGTCCACTTTTTTAAGAAAAGGCAAGTGTATTTGCTGTTTAATGTGTTTAAATATGCAGGAGAGATCAGATTTGCTGGCACTTCGTTATGGCTGGAGTGGAAGAGAAGAAACCTCAAAGCTACTATTTAAAGATCATAACTTACCTTTTCCTTGACAAATGAAGAGGCATGTAAATGTTTTTTAAAAATAGTCTTATATTAATCTCACAGTAATGCTGAAAAATTGATAGCAATAGGCAATTCAGCTTAGGCAAACCAGTTTAGTTTTGTTTTTACTTAAATACTAAACTATCTAGAGGCAAATACTAAACACAAACAGAAATTTTCAACTGAAGAAAGTAAACCTTTGAAATATAAAGTTATAGCAATATCTGCCTCAAAAGTTCCATTGAAATGGGGAAAAAAATAATGTTTCAAACAATAAAAGCCCAGTAGAAATGTAAATTAACAGAACATCCTCACATAGCCACACAGGTTCTAAACCCAAGCAAATTCCAATCATTCCTAATGCTTGCACAGTTACAGCCAGCTTCTCAACGGAGACAACTTCAGGGAAGCTGAAACCAACATTTCAAGTTAGAATTTCACAGAATAATTACAGTCCTGAATGAGATTTTTCAGAGCTGAGCATCTGAAGATAAACAGGAACTTTAAAATAGAGCACCTAAAAATTATCTGGTTCTTCATGTTTCAGTGCCTATACTCACCAATGACTGTAGTGGCAGCTGCTTGGCATGCAGAACATCAGAAGGTGCTTAAATACAAATGCAAAAAAAGTGAGACACCTTACCATTCTTTTTCACAAAGTTTTGGCCATGTCTCTCTTTTACACCTGAATCATGGAAGACCAGATATCCAGAACCACATCCATTCCCCAGACTGGCCCCAGACAAAAGTATTACATACTACACATAACATTCCTATAAAAAACTACACAAATGGGATTAGTTTTTGCTGCCTCATGAGCTTATTCAGAAATGAACTGGTGACAACAACATTAAAAACAATAAAACACACCTCATTTTTTTTTCCTGCACCCCAATATTCTATGAACTATGTACAGTAGAACCTTTTTACTTTCACACAGCCAGCACCTACTGGAGTCAGATTATCTCTGCACCATGCATGGTAATGTACACACAAGTCTCACAGTGAAACTGAGGTTTTAGGGTAAGCTGCACTGGCTTTAAGTTAAGCTATTAAGTTAATTAGGTTTCTAATTCAGTAAACTGAATTTTGATTAAAGGAGAGTTAAAATTTAACTGCAAACTAGTCTGCATCAGAAGTATTTGGTCCAGTCACTACTGGTGTAAGTAGCTTATCACTACAGCTATGATGGCATACATTCTCTCTGTTAAAACATATGGAAAAAAAAATACTCTATCAATAAATCATTTCTAAATTTAAAAAAAGTTTAAAAATCAGACACCTTGTCATTTGGAGCTATAGCTCCAAATTATGATACTTCAACCAGACCACAATGACTACAAAAATATCAGAACAGAAGTATGAGGAGTTTTACCTGCTTTAACTTCTACCATTTATTTTAAACTTAGTTCTTAGCACTTGTTACTTTTAACATAAGCAATTTTGGGTGATTTTGGTCCCTTTATAAGTGCATTCTTTTGAACTCCCTGAGTACTGTACATTCCTTTTCTACAGTGATTTCTGACGGGAAGATGCTGAATAAAGTGGTTTTGCATTGCTGCATATAAAGTGAAACACAACAGTGCAAGGTTTTACAAAATATGCAGGCGAACGCTTCAGCATTTTGCCCCTAGACATCTGAACTAAGTGTGAGCCCTCAACTTTTCCAAATCTCTTCCAGTTTTTTAGAAGTGTCTAATTTCATATCATTAAATAAAACTAGAACATAATGACTGCTACTATTTATGTCTTGACAGATAATTTTTATCAAGCTACTCTCAGCAATATCTGCAAGTTAACAACATGGAGTGATACAAAGCCCTCTTGGACTAAACATCTCAATTCAGGCACTCTGAGGTCAGTAGCTAAGTCCTCTATTTTTTCTTTGTGAAAGAAAGATAAAAGGTACTAACCATCCAATCACTTAACTCCACATTTTCCAAACATAGTAGTTCGTAGCAATTAATAATTAAAATAATTAAAAATATTGTACCACTTCAATGCAAGTACAAACAGAATACTTGTACTGAAGTATGAGAACAAGCAAAGTACTGTGAAAAAACTGTAGTTTATCCAGTTCTAAAAATAACTGTGGGTCAAAGCAGTGATAAGCTGCTTACTGACATTTTCCATATTCATAAAAAAGAAGACCGGACAGCACACTGAAACATAAAATAAACTCAGGTAAAATGTGTTTACTCTTTAAAAAATAATTTATAAAATAACAAATCATCAACAGTTCATGAACGAAGCATTGATATAAAGACTTTAAAGTTACTGAATCAATCAGTATATATTAAAGATAAAACACTTCAATACCAAATGAGGCCTCCAGTTACTTAAGAACTTTGAATCATTTAACTCAATAAAGGATAGTACTATACCTTAAATTCAACAGATATGGCTGAACCTGTGCACTAGTTATAATATGATATAGTAACTGCACACAAAAACATGTATTTATATATAGTTTTTACAGTGTATGCATGTGTGTACACATTTTTTTTACTCACCAACAAACACAATGCAGACAATAGAAGGCAGCATAGAAATAGTGTTTTGAGTATAAAAATGTTTCGGTTTCAATTCAGTAGAAAATGTGTAATTTGCATTTTGGCAGACTTACTGGTACTACTATACAAAACCAGGAAAAAGGTCATGCAAAGGGGTTAAGATTATTCTTCAACGTATATAAGAGAAAACAAAAGCACCTAGCAGATTTGAGAATACTTTGCAATGACTGGAAAAAGCATCCAAAAGACAATGTAAAATGCAGACATTTTAGTTTTGTTCTATTAAACCTGGCTATACCCTAGTACAGATTATGGGCTTTATTTTGATGATCAACAAATAAAATTAAAATCAAATTATTTTGTTAAACTCTAGTGATTTCAGAAGCAGAGTGGTATAACAGCCATTAAAAAAAAAAAAGAGAGATAAGAAAGTATTATGGACATCAAATGTTACCAAAAAATAACCACACTAAAAATATATTTTTCTTTTCCCTACTTACAGTTATGTTTGTTAAAAAAAACCCCAAACAACATAGCTTTTACAATATCAGACCAATACTGGCTTTTCTAATAAACTTGGTAAGTACTTTCCCTGTCCATCCCATTTCTCTTAAACATTTTGCAGTTTTTCTTATACACAAGTTAATGTCTCTGAAGGAACTCAACTGGTTTGTACTTTTTAACAAATCAGACACAGCTTTTTGTACTTCATCGGGCTGTTCATTTTGTTTTAGCTGCAACGTCTAACATGCTCCAAAACATACTCAGGAAAGTGCAAGCTGCAGACTTGTAAGCCATCCAGCTTGCATGGCATCCTTGGATATTCATCTTCTTTCCATTTGTTTTCCTCTGGGTCAAAGGTGAGAATTGAATCACTGTAATGACCATTGTAACAAAGGCCTCCAAGAACCATTATCTGCTTGTCCAGTACAGCTACACCATGACCACTCCTACCAATTGGCATAGAAGCCAATATAGTCCATTGATCAGTATCTGGGTCATAAACCTCTGTAGAAGGACATCCTTGAGATTCAAAGGAGGCCCTTAGGATCACACAGACACCACCAAAGACATAAAGCTTACCATTGTAAGAAATCATCTTGTGAAAGCATCTTGCATAATTCATTTTACATTTGTTCTCCCAACAGTTAGTGACCACTTGAGTTCTCCTTGTTCGCTGCTCTACTGTCCCTTCTTTACTGGGATCAAACACACACACTTGCTTAGAAGTTGAAGATGATGTAATTCCACCAGTGATATACAACTTGTTACCAAGCACAGTCCCTTCATGTCCGTATTTATTGACTGGATAGGGATCCACAAATTCCCATTTATCTTCAGTAATATCATAGCGTTCAGTTGAGTAAAACGTTTCATCCCTGGTTCTCCCAGCCACTGCATAAACATACCTCCCAATAACTCCAACAGCAAACTCAGAACGTGGAACAGACATGTCTGCCATTCGTAACCAAGTGTTCTGTCTTGGGTCATATCTAAAAACTTTGGATGAAGCATGAAACTCACCGTCTGGACCCAGTTCTTCCCCACCTAATAGGAACACAAAGTTATTCACAATGGCAAGGCAGTCTGGTCGTAAAGGTACTTGAGGACCCTCTAGTTCCCACCAGACCCTTGGTTTGTGCAAGAGAAGAATTTTACTGTTTACCATACTGTGTCCTATCATTCCTCTAAATACTGCAGTCTGGGGTTTGGCAGAACGAATTTTGTTCGATTTCATTTCCATCAAAGGCTGCTGGTGAACGCTATGAAAGTAATTCATGGCTTGGTCAACCTCATGTCGCAGCTGCCGGGAGTATCGATAAAACTCTGATGTTTTTACCTATGAATACATTTAAGAGGTATTAAAATTCTAACCAAGAGAAACAATCCAGAAAACCTAAAAGACTATGTGTCATAAGAAGATTATTTTACCTAGTTTCATTCAGGCAATCTTGAGAGAAATTGCATTTGTTTATGGAGGGCTAAACTAACATACTGTTATCCAAAATCCAGACGGCAATTTAGTGATTAACAGCAGTGACTAACATTTCTCATCAGAATACTCACATGCAGAACGTAAGCCAGCATTAGGCACAACTGAAATCCTCAAGTCTAAAAAACATGATTTCCTCTCCCCAAAAGAGATTCTGTTCATCCTCTATTTAATCCACAAAACACCTAAAATAAAAATGCACTGTTTTCCTGGGTTTGAAAAACATTCTACACATACATTCTGTGTTTACCACGGGCCATCCTACTCTAATTTATGCTGACACTAGGATATGCTCACAGGGCTATTTAATTGGAGTGGGGTGGGAAAGGAAGGCACCCAAATCTCTTCCTTCAGAGGACACGATCACATGATGGTTACCATAAGGTTTGCCCTCTGTGAGTCTACATGCGTCAACAAATGCCTTTAAAAATCTCAACCTATAGTCTTTCAGTCGTGCATTCATTTGGTAAATTGCAGAGGAGGGACTGAACTTCCACTTCCCAGGTAAGAGTTTCTTTCTTCAAACTACCACACAGCAGTGAAGTGCTCCTTCTCAGTGCTAACTCTTTGAAAAGAGCTGTCCCTGCTCATTCTTATTGAGGTTAGGGAGGGGGGTTACATTGTAAAAATCTACTTTTCCAAGACTCTTCCCACTCTCTAAGCCAATTTAAATTCTTGAGACTGGTCCTGAGACAATTCCAAAACACTTCCCTGTCTTGCACATTTTAATTCATCTAGCTCTCAGAATCCTTTGGGTCACCATGTGATTCTCTTCAAAGAAGCTTCATTCTATCTGTACGGTCTGGTCTAACACAGCATTCCGAGTTACACTTTAAAAGCAAACACTAGCTAGATACTGTCAAAATCCACAAATCCTCTATCAGATTTGATCTTAAGTCCCAGATCCTTTCACATAAAACTGGACTGCTTTCAAACACTGAATGCATTTATCTCCCACCAGTTCTGAAAAAATATCAGGCCACTGTGAGCACCAAGATACTAGAAGAAGTTATTATTTTTCAGTATCTGTTCCCTCACATCCTACTATATATGCTTACCCAAGGGGAGGTGGTGTGACTTTTCATTTATGAAAAGCAATTCAGAAATGAATGCTTGTTATACAGTGTGACTAAAGTAGCTGTTGTCCTATACTATTCAAATTTTGTTGGCTTTGTCCTAATCGTTTCTCTTACTAAGAAAGTATGCAATTAAGACATCATGCTGTCAGAGAAAATTTTTTAAAAACTTTCAAACTGTTATTTGACACAATTTGCACAGATTGAAGTTGTTTCACACACCAGATTTTCAAAAAATCCTGAATGCTAATTTATCATTGCAAAGCACCATATAGCTCAAGAGTTAGAGTGATTTGATATTTTATTTAGGCTTTTTCTTTCCCCAGTATTGTTTTTAAAAGTGCAAGTTATCTTTGCTTGGAAAAAGAGGATGGTAGCAGGCAAATTGTACATATTATTCTTGAGGTAATACCCAGCTTCTTCCGACTGTTTTTACTAAGGTTGATGATAGAGTAAAAAAGTTTACTTAGAGTACCTAAGAAACACCCACAGTAAGCCAAACTTTTTCAGAGAAAAATTGATCTATTTTCCTATGGCAAGTGAAGAAGGTATCATACCAACCCAGGAGATCTGATCATATGGCATTTATTAGAATAAACCTTGCCTGACTGCGAAGACTGAACATAATTTCCAGCAAATACGCTAGGGGGAGGAGGGGAGAGCCACAGCACAGAAAAATGGTAAAAAACAGAAAGCCTGAAAGGTTAGAAAAAATAAAACATGAACTTCAAATAGATGAGAATCACAGATGCGTTATTTTAGCCTTAAAAGTAACTTTCAAATTCTAAAACAACTATTTCACACATTCTCAAATTGAACCTGGAATTAAACAAAAAGAAACAATTTTTGTTCTGCCTATATGCATTTCACGTTTTCTTGGATAATTATCTTGGATAACAACAGGGTCAACATGCTTACAACGTGAAGCATGCCAGCAAAGCCTGGCAGAGACGGAAAACAGTTTTTCTTCCCCTCTCAACATTTACAACTCCATCTTTAGATCTAGAAATTTAAATGCCAGCCAGAAAGTGAAATTAAAATAAGCCTCATACATCCTCATCACTCCACTCCTTCATATGGCCTATATTTTACCCCATGAAAGCAAGCAAAAGGAAGCAAGGAGTACCCCCAATTACAAAGAAAGAATATCAAGACCAGGGAATCAATATATTAGTATTTTACTATGGCTGATCTTAAAGGCACTAACATCAAAGCAAAGCCTCAGTTTCTTATCTTACATCAGAAAGACATCGAGAAGCAAATGCAGTTATAAACAACTCTTCCAGACCGAATTTCATGGGGAAGCAATCTACAAGCACAATCTTGAAGAGATGAAAATAAAAATACATAAACCCTAGGATTTCTGACAATATTCAGGGAAAAAAAAAGAAACACCCCAAAACAAGACTGATAAAAAAACCCAATCTAAAATCTGGTAAGAAGAGGTAACTGGAGGCTTCCTTGGCTTTGCTGTTGAGGAAAATAAGTGTTTCTAGCATTCTACCTTTCACCAGAATAACCTCTGCCACACAGGAGCAGCAGTTCTCCTGAGGCTCAGAGAATGGTCTAAGATGACTGTTAGCATATGCCTGTCTGAAAGCACAAACAGCTCATGCTTGCTTGATGGAAACAAAGATAAAGGAAATGTAGGTCAGTTTCCCTACTTTCAGATTCACACTGCCTGCCTGAAATTTTCTAGAATTATTTGCAAGTCCTATTGAGTGCATAATAAGGAAACCATCCAAATATCTACATTGCTGAATAAGTTTACAATACTTGTGTGGATAATCAGAGAATTACTATGATTCTGGTGTTCAGGTATTGAAACACAACAAGAAGTTGCGTGCATATTTTAGTTTCAATAGACTAAACAACACGGTCTTTAGCAAGTCCTTTGTGTGATTTGCCGAAGGAAATCCCTCAGCATTCAAGAGCAGGTTCCTGCCATTACACGTAAGCAGCAGCAAGTAGTTGATAGAGAAACATCCAAGAGCTTACTAACAGAAGTGCCAAGGTCAAATGGAGAAGCTCTAGAAGGAACACGCACCTAATTAACAACATACTCAATTAGACAGGATGTTCACAAGTTTCTGCAAAGCATCCAAACCAGATGGAAACATACAGTAACCACAATGAAGCCTGAAGTAAAACAAACGTACACTCTTAAGAGTGCATTATCAGCTCACATAAAAACCCCCAAAACTCAAACAAATGCTTCACAGTATTTTCAAAGAAAAAACAATCCTGTTATACTACTGAAGGGTCTCAAAGAAGTTTACATTGGATTTCCTTACCAATCCCACTCTTACTGTAAAAAGGAGTCCAATCCAAGTGCTAAAGCTTTCCTCACATGATTTCTTATGTTCCTTCCTACTCTTCAGTTTTCTAGACAAAAATCTTCTTATAGAGGTTCTGCTGGGACACAGCACTTCCAAGAGTTGTTTTGGAGCTCCTACAGAACTATCTCATCACATCTTCTACTAGTTACAGTGGTTTACAGTCAGACTGCTAACCACAGAAACAGGGAACAGCACAAACAAAATGTTTTATTAAAAAAAAAAAGAAAATAATTAAAAACATCCACTCTTTCCTTACATACTCCTTATCAAAACCACCAAAACTTGCCCAGAATCACACCATCCTTCTTGCCACAGTAAACAGGAGCTTGAGCGCATTTTCTTTTTTGCATTTTCAATCAATTAAACACTCGGGCAAAACTGCTGGCTTTCCAAATTAATGCAGCTATTAGTCATTGCCTACTCTTCTGCTCTGTTGAAATGCATGTTTTTCTAGCTACAGTAACTATGCAAGTTTCAGAATTTTCCATCTATGTTCTATGAAAAAGTAAATCAAAAATGTAAGCCACTAGTTTTAAATTTGAAAAGCGATTCCTACAAAAGATCAGATGAATCCCATGATACAGACATCATCTGTTCATCTAAAGCCTGTCAACAAACTTCTAACAGAAAGTTAACCTATCAAAATTTAGTCACATAGGAAAAGACATGAGGATGTCTCTAAAACTGCAGCAACCAAACATCAGAATACATAGCACTGGAGAAGCTGTTGTACTTAACTTTTCCCTTTTCTAGCATGGGACATTACTTCGCTAAATCATGTGACCAGTACAAAAATTTACCAGTACCAATCAGACTTTGAAGGGCTGTTCTCCCAGAAGAGCTACAAATAGCTTACTGTTTTTCAGCCTAACTGTAGAAACACAAGATGACGTGGCCTCTGTGCAGCAAGAACAATGCCCTCAAATTGTTTTGCTCTTCCTTTCTACAATCTGGCAAGAAAAATTATGAGGTTCTAGCAGAATCTAACTAATTGAAGTGCAGAGGAGAATCTATATGGCAGGATTAAAATGTTCAGCATATGATACTATTAGCAAAATTGCTCCAAGTCAGCAATAATCATTACACATAGAAATACCAAACACAGCACCTATTTAAGACAATTTGGGCCCAGTAACCTCATCCACTAGACACTTGTAAGCTTCAGTATAGGAAGTTCTAGAAGTAGTTACAAATGAGTTACTAACCATGGAGGTAAATGAGAAAAAGAGAGATTCAACACATTTATCAAGGGTAAAGTCACAATAACATCAAATTACAATGACATCTTATCAAAAGTTACTATTTCTAGGCTCAGGAAAGCGCATAGTTAAAGATAATGTGCTGTTCATCCTCCTCTGAAGCAGAAACTCATTCACCTGGTGATTAGCTCTTGCATTAAGCTAGAAATTTACAAATCAGCATGGGCTAGTCATAGCAAACCCTACCAACTGGACATCAAAAAAACCCTTTTGATTTTAAGGACAGAGGTTATGGAACAATATTTCAGTCCGAGACACAAAATGTAAATGGAGCTAAAATAACAGTTTATGAAGGGAAATCATGACAGGGTTGTTTCCAATAACACACATATGAATTAAATGGTGTAAGATAAATGAACTCGTAACTCCAACCTTCCTCAAAACTTTGAAGAGCCACAGATCTAGTTCAAATAAGGAAAAGTGTGACATGGATAATGGAGCTTGTGCCTCTCCCCATATGCACTGCCTTTCTTTCCTCACTATTCTCCAAACACTTATTTCTTTTCTCTTTTCCATTTTCACTGATACATCTAATCTACACCCATTTTAAGGGCTAAGGAACAAAATGAGTATCTATTCAAACTTCAGAAGTAGTTCCTTCAGGACAGTTTCAAGTAAGCTGCACTTTTGCTCCAAAGACACACAAGTCTCAAGGTATAAATCTGCAGCTGCTCATCAACTCCTTCTTTAAAAGGACAAGCAATCCCACACAAAATGTAAATCTCTTTTGGAAAATGATGTAAGAAATAGAATGTCTTAAGAGGGCAAAAGTATCCTTCCTGTGACTTGCTAGTTAAGTTATATAAGCTATTTATATACTACAATGACAGGCATCTTAAAAATGCATATTAGCAGATTACATAAGAGTACATATGACAAGTCAGCCAGCGTAGAGTGAGTACAGAGCTTGCTGAACCGTAAGAGTCAACCTCAGATTGTATTTGGTACACTCATGCAGGCATTTCATATGTGCTGGATTCAGGAAAGGAGTGAATTCTGTTTGCGGATCTCCATAAAAAGTGTTTTTATCAGTACCTTCTCACCTCTACATACAGAGGAGAGTTCTCCTCAGGTTACCTGGAGCAGTTAACAGATATATTCTTTTATTAAAAAAAAAAAAAAGAGCATCATCTACATTTTGATGTTAGCTTCAGCTGCAGTTGTCCTTCATCATCACTTTCCATGCTGGATTACTCAATGCCCTCTAGCCAGGGCAAAACACAAATACACTCCTAGCTGCAGCAACAAATGACAAATGGTTCCCTTTGCTGAGTTGTCCCACTCTGGAATCTACACTGGTTTCTCCCACATACAATTAATGGAAAGAGTATTCACAGATAAAGCTTTTACATGTGGGTATACAAACTGGGGTCCTGAAAATTAATTTTCTCCTTAAGTTGTACTCATCTGGCCATTTGGTAGCCATCAAAATAAAACAGAAGAAGCACTGAATGCAAGATTTGTAACACGGATATCAAATCCACCTATAGAATTTATACCTAAATATGATGCTGAAGAACAAAAACTTTTCACCTAGAGAAATGTAACCAGACAGCTTGATGCTTTAACTTCTACCCCAAAAACTCAAATAGTTGAAGGAGAGCATTTCAGATGAGTCTTACTCAATCAGATTGACCTTAAGAATACTATGTGAATCCTACTAGTTTTCCTGCTGAAGGACTTAAATGATGTAACAATAAGGCAAAAGACTTAAAAAACAAGATACTATATAGTATCTTGCCAAGTTTAGCTCTTACTAGCTGGAAATGTTTTAACCCAATATAAACATTATATTATTGTTCTAAAATATGTCTAGGTATTTATTTTGATTACGTCTATAGGATAGTAGCAGGATGATAAATATATTTAGTGCATTATTATGTCTTCAATTCACAAACAAAACAAATTTCAAAAATATAAAAACTCTAGTCTCTAAAGCAATTAACAGCTTTTATAGTTTAAAATACAAGTGTAAGCACTATGGCTTAAATAATCCAGTAGCCCTTAAAATCACGAAGAACAATACAACCTTACTTGTACATTTACTAGACATAAAATAAAAAATATATAGGAAATTGATCTGTAAGACCACCAACAAAAACACGAGGTCTTAAATCCCATTCAATCACCGAGAGGTGAAAACTACACAAATTTAAGTTGTATCTTATCACAAAAAAATTAACACTGTTAAAGCAAAACAGCACAGTTTAGTAACTCCTAATCCAAATACCCTTACTCTTACTATCCTGAGAGAGTACAGCTTAACGGCATTCTGTAATTCTCTACTGATGAAAAATACTGAGGTCCTCAGAAAACAGAAAATGTTTCTTGTCTGCTCTTCAATGAAATAATACAAAATGCAAGTTCGCTTTTAACCTCTTCGTAAATATAACAATGAATTGTATTTTAGATTACCCGTTACAAAGAGTCCTCTGATACCTAAAGTAAATCATTACATTTTACATCATCAATAGCTTTGGATAGTGTTATCTGCCTTGAATAGGGCAAACTGTATGAGGAATTTGCAGGATCAGGGCTTACTTCCAACTGCTGTGTAACAGCACAAGCACTAAAGATATCACAATAACAAAAAACACCCTACGGATTTAGCAGCAGATGCTACTTTTCATTTGTAAATAAAGAAATCTGTACTCATATGTAAAATCTACTGTCACTATATTTTGATAAAAATTGATAACAATTATCATGGCATATGCCTTACATATTCTATGCACCTCTAAAACCTCTGGAAAGCAACAGGCAACATGTGAAAAACGATTGAAATAAAACTTGATACAAGTGACATTATTTGAAAATGTCCTTGCCATCTTAAGTCACTTAAAAACATGTATACCTACCTGTTCTCCAGTCACTGTACCTACTATTGTCTAATAATCAGATGACAGTACTTTCACATGTTTGTCTTTCATGGGTTTACTAGAAAAATAAATGCTATCCTTTTGCTCCTCCTAACAGTTTTATGAATCTTACCTATTTAATGACATGCTGCCCTAGCTAAATGATGAATCCTGTCTATTGGTTTTCAAATGCACCAACCTTCTCAAAAACATTGGATGGTGTCATCAAACAAAACCTGATGTTCTGAATGATGGTGTCCGTATGCCTCCAGCGTCTTCTATCATGGCGCAGCCAGGCCTGAACAGCTTCATACAGCTCTATCTCTGGAAACCTGCTCAGATGATCATTATCCAAGTAAGACATGAGCTTCTCAAAGCTCAGATATGAAAGAAAGTCAGGTCTGGACATAAGTGGCACAAAATTCTCTAGCAGAAAGGAGTCCAATTTTTCCCTGACTCCTTCGATGTTTACACCAAAATCATCCAGAAGTCTCATGATCTCTGCACAGTTTTCTAAGCAGATTTTTGCTAAGAGAAAAGAGCAGCAAAATTTTACCACCTCTATAAGCTGGACATACATAGCAGCCTGAAGGATTTCATGAACAGTGTTCATACTCAGTTCAATAGTTCCATAGTACATGAATTGGAGGACATGACTGAAGCCTGTAGCTGTCAGACCTTTCAAATGGATTTTGTCCTGATCTCGTTCTCGCATATCAGCTGTGAACATAATCCTGAAGTAATCACTCTGGGTGGCAAGCAGTGCTTTATGGGCCTGAAACTGGTGGTCTTCAATGACAAGTGTGACATCAAGAAGCAATCCCTCCTCATACAGTGCTCTGAATCCAGCAGAGACACTGCTGTCATGGATGGAGGAGCTAAACCCTTCCACGTCCCCTGCCATGAATCACCTAGGGGGAAGAAAAAAATAAATAAACAAAAATAAAATTAAATTGTTATTGCTAGTAACATATTACAAGACTTCCTAACCAGATAAATCCTAATTGAGACTGCTTTTAATATGACTTAAGAGCCCTCACCCTCCTTTGTTTTCTCTTCAGCTGGAAAATCAACTTAAACAACTTAAAACACAAATTTTAAATATTTTTCCCCACAAAATATTCTCATTTCAAAGAAAGGGTGATGGACAAGAATAACTATGGAATAATGACAAAGCAATTCCTCACTCCAAGCTACTTACTGGTCAATAATGAATATGAAAAGTTAAAGTTGCCATGGTTTTCATCCTATCATCATTCAGTCTTTCTAAAGATTCTATCTCAGGGGAGCAATAAAACACCCACTCGTGAACACCAGAGGTTTCATAAAGGAAGTCAAACTTCCTTAACTTCAGAAACAGGCTTCATTAGATTTATAAAAGGTATAACCTAAAAATATTTTAGTCCTGTTTTGGCATTAACCAGCTACTAGGATTGATTCAGTAATTTTTGTTTCACTTTATCCTACCTTAAATTACACTGCAACATACATTCAGTTATTTGTGCATTTAACTCTCAATTCCCTGTTACAACTGAAGTTAAGAGTTTTGGCACAGGAAATCTACATGAAAAGCTAAATAATAAACATCAACATATTTGAAAAATTGCTAACTTTCAAGGTAATAGAACTTCACAGAAGTATATGGACTCAGAAGTGACTACATTGGCCCAGGTTTCACAGCTTCCTAGAGGAGTCATTGTGCTACTCACTTCCTCAAACACCACGTCCCGAGTGCTGCCATTTAAACTATAACACATTTTATTAGACTCCATCAACAGACAGTCATATCCACTCCTTAATTCATCAGCACACATCCCGGAAAATAAAATCAGAGATCCTCTTTGTCTGTGCAAAACTACAATGGTGAGTGGGTGTTTGTAGCCACACCTTGTGGAATTAACACTGCTCCCATGCTGTTAAAACCTGCTCCTGTGCACAACAGAGTTAATGCCAGGAGTATACATGAAAATGAAAGTTTTATGACAAAACCCAAATTGCTGAAAGTAGGAGTAGCAGCAAGAGAACAAAGCTGACAATTCAACTGTTTTCTTGCCTGTATCCACACAGTACACTCCCCTCAATATCATTGCAAAGAAAATGTGAGCTTCTCTGGAGCTTAATATTGCTAGTCCCTTATTTCTGAACACAGCACATGCATGCCAGAAAGAAAAAATTACCATCAAATGTTTTTCTTAGCTGTTGCCAATTCTTGCATCAACAGACCAGGAAAGAATTACTTCACTAATTCTTAGTATCTTGAAAAGAAACAACAAAAGCCTCTCTTTCCAAGATTTTGGTTTCTAATTGGCTGTTATCAAATACAAGGTAAACACCAGTAACACCTTTTTTTGCCTTCACTAGAGCATTTGTAATGCCTCCCACCGCTTCTCCAGTGCTCTGATGTTTAATAATAGTTGTGGTCACAGTTCAGTCTTCCCTGTTTGAGATTTAATGGTCACTTGCCTTTAAATGGGTCACCCATTTTCATAAACTTTAAACTACATCTCAGTTTGGTTTGAAATTGGCAAAGATATTCAAAAGTTACTGTCAGATTCTCAGGCAGTTGTGTAAACTACATTTCTTTAGGAGACAACTAAGACATATAGCTCAGCTTCAATTCCACTATCAATGGAAAAGACTGAACAGGACAGTTGGAATTTACAGATGTGCAACAATATATTCTCTGTGTGCGTGAGAAATGAAGCAACATGCCCCAGATGACTGAAACAACATATGTTAACCTGAAAAATGGGATATCCCATCACACAGACTCATGCAGGCAGCAATCTCACAGAACAGATTTCTTCAAAACAGTACAGAGGTTACTGACTGCACACACAAACAACACTGAAGAATCATGCCAGTAATCTCCATACACATAATGGGGTCTTTCCCCTTGAGAAAGCTACATTATAGACATTGTACAAATAAAAGGAGAGGAAATAACTCTTAAATATAAAGGCTTTAGAAGGACTCTTTCAAAAAAACAGGAAAAGCTGGCAGGTGAAGACAAGCAGAGACAAGAAGGGTAAATGCACTAAATCCAGAAAAGTACCTCCAGTCTTCCTTTTAAAAGGGACAAACCAAACAAATAATACATAAACCCAAGAAGCCAGCATCAGAGAGAGTAATGGGCAACCTGCTTCAGGTGGTCCTGCTGAGCGAGAGGTGGGACAAGTGACCTCCAAAGGTCTCCCCTCCAACCTTATCAGTTTGTTATATACAGTGATCATGTTGCTTTTCCATGAAGACTGTATTGATTTTTTTAATGATAATCCTTTCATGATTAAATAACAATAAGACACATACAAATCAGGTACATGCCACTACATTTCAAGTCTATCAAAAAATAAGGTGTTGGGAATCAATAAAATGCACTTTAAAAACTCCTGCATTGAAGGAATATCTTTCAAGGTTCCAATTTCCACATCTCCCTAAAACTGCTTATTCTGTAAAAATACATTAAAAGCAGGAGTCAGACACAGAATTCTACAAAAAGGTCAACACTCTGAAATTATTTTAAAATATTTTTAAAATGTGGGAGTTTATGTCACTTAACTATTCTTTTCACATCCCAGTTGGTATTATTTTTAGTAAATCTACAATTCTCAATCTCAAAATATTCTTCCTCTCAAACACCAGACAGCATTTGTTGGGTTATTCAAGCAGAGATAAAATCTGTAAAGCTTCTCTGTAACACTACCTAAAGAAGATCCAGAGTCCTACGAGTGAAAAGTGGAAGACTTTTCCTGCATTCAAGGAGTAAAGATCCTTTTCTGTCAAAAAACTATGCACAGTAACATCAAATACATTTTTCTTTACACCACAAAAAAAAGTATTTGCCAATACAAATACACAAGGGACAGAGACAATGAAAACTAGATAGTTAAATGCATATTATGAACAACTGGTGAAAACCCCTTCATTTCTGTAGCCAATATCTTTAGGCAAAAGCAAATAGCAATATGGTAATTCAGCTATTAAAAAAGCAATACAAAATACTCTCAAACTAAGTCATTTTTCTAAAGCTTAGCTGTGCCATTCCTCCCACACAAAGAATTGCTATCTTAGATGTAATTCTATGCACTATTTGAATGTCGCAGCTTATTTCCCAGAGGACAATAACGTAACGATTCTTTTTCTATTTTCAATAAAAATGCAGAATTTAGATTTTCTTCACTCATGCAAATCACAATAGCACACTTAATCCTAAAGAAGGCATGTATGTAGTATACAGTGGTCTGTAAGACAAATGGAAGAAAAAATTCCAATGTATGAACAATAAAGGGGAAAGAAAAAATATTTAAGTGGAGGTTCTGCATTGTTCTTTGCATTCTAGAGCTGATCAGTATAATGCAGCACAGGAAGTAAGACTCTGCTGAAAAGCCAAAAGAGAAACACACTTAACCTTATTAGCTTTCCCTGACATTTCTTCCTCTTTTAGCACATAATGCATTACACAGTCTACTCTGCCATGACTGTAAAAGCACTTACTTGGAACACTGATTTCTCATCTTTATTCTGTAGATGTAATAAAAGTCTGAAAACCCTGTTCCAGACTGCTTTTTCTTGCTAAACAAGGAGAACCTTCTTTCCTCAGGGTGTCTGAAGAAAGGGAGTCTAAATGCAAAGGCTATTAAGAAGGACGTCATGGAATACCCACTTTTGGCTCATTAAAATCTATCCAAGAGCAATACTAACTGAAAAAGTACCCTTGAACACGTGTGTTTACGTAATATGTAAGCTTACATGCACTTTGTATGAATAGCCATATATTGTTTTAGGAAGCTGACAATACAAACACCAGCACACCAGCTGAAAGGCAGATTTCTGCTTCACTGATGTTTCAGCATTTGAGATGTTGGGGCAAAACCAGCAAGTTCATTTGTTTGCAGATTCTGAAGTACTTGTTCATTCTGCCTACCTCGTAAATTTTCTGAGAAAGCACCTACATGAATATAGCTGAACAACAAACTTTCACATAATAAAACACTTCTAAAAACGACACAAAAAGATTTCACTAGACTACAGAACCATGCTTTGGTTACACAAGATACGAAAATAAGAGCTTAAAATCCAATAATCTATTTCATCTATCCCATTCTTTTCATCCACGTTTCTCCATAGGTGAATGCTATATACACATATGAAAATACAACATACACAGGCATTTGCACATCCAAGCATAGTATTCTCACCTGCACATATTCGTCACTAAAACCCAGACCTCTGAATGCTGTGTCCAGCAATGAGTGAGAATGCACTAAGTCTATGAAAATACAACTACATAGTTAAATAACTTAACCCTCAAATTACACCTTTGTTTACGTGGTTTGACACTAAAACCATTAAACCTTGTCTGAACTGCCATTTCTTAGCATAATTCTCCACTCAAAGCAAAACAAGGAACGATGTAAAAGTGAGACAGATCAGCAGCTAGAGCCTAGTGAAACATTCCATCGCTACAACTGCAAATGTAGAAAACACAGACAAAGCAAGATCTTATTTGTTTTACCTAAAATTCTTTATAATTACTATGCAAAGTTGGGGAAACTATTTTGAACACATATGTAGGTTCTTACTAAAAACTTTACCCAATCCTAGCTGAGAATTTCAAAACCGCTGGATTACTTTCTAAGCAAGGAATTAGGATCTTACCAGTTGCTGACAGCAGAGGAACCAGACTGACTGAATTCTAGAAATCAAAATTTGGGATACTCCTGAAAACTGTCATGAAGAACTTTTTAGGGGCACACATGTGACCATGACTGATCCTCTTAGAATCTGTACCAACACTGCTACCTTTGAGCAGCCTGCATGGCAAGGGTGCCAGTTTTATAATGTACCATTTGTCTCCAAGGCCCACTACAGTTGTTATTCCAGAAGTATTATCAAAACTAGTTACAGTTCAACATACTAAAACTCAGTATGGATCGTGTCTCAGCCCAGTATGGTCATAGAGTATGGTACTAAGAAAGAGTGTTCAGTTTAATTCTCTTAATGAGAAAACATTAACTCAAGCAGATGCACTGATATGCATGTGTGTATTTATAATGGTTAGGTTTATCAACTTGTATTACTCTCCGTTCCTAAAAAATTTTAAAATTCAGGTTTTTTGCACAAAATAATCGAAACATTACAAGTGCACACACACACAAGATCAGAACCATTTTGTTTAAAAAAGGTGAAGTTTTCATGTATGCTGAATTCAGATGAATACTAATTGTGTCAGAAACTTCCTACTGTGTAACACTACCCACCAGAATAAATTATGGTCTCCAGATCAGCCCTTAAATAAGCTTTAGAATGACTAGAGGATTCTGATGAAAAGTACATGCTTGACAAACATTTTGAGACTACCAGACTTACACATCAGCTGTAGTTACTCCACCAGTTTAACTTCAGCTAACTGGATCTAGATTCAGTTTCCATCTTATGAATTAATATGAATGAGATAGACATTGGTTTCTCATCCTATTAGTCCATTATGTGAATGATGTAATTGCACTCCTGACATTAAGGTTGTTTAAACGATTTGGCTAAAAGATCATTGCATCACTATGGCTGTAGAAAAACACGTTCCTGAGTGTAAAGCAAGATCAGCTCAATGCTCTTCCAGTTACATTTACCTGAAAAAAGAATTGTTTACCTGGGCACCTGGAATAGATGCCCAGTATATTTTTAAGATATTCATTAAAAAATCTTTCATGAGAAAAACTTGTATCGATAATACCTAAGAGTTAAATGACTGCAATGTTGAATACTACAGATTTGTCACTGGCCTCAAAGTAGCTCAAACCACCGTATCCCAAGTGCCAAAATTCTTCTCATTTGAGGCTTCTATAATCACTGTTTTTTTAAAAATGTAATAACAAACTATTAATAATGATTGTCTCATTGTGAAGATATTTATCAAGAAACTCAGGGTATTTTATACAGCAAGTCGCAAATTATGTGTTTCTTAGTAACAAGAATATATTCTTTAAATGGAAGTGCTGGAACTCTTAGAACATAATAAAATAGCATAATGAAAAATGATGAGCTATAACTAGTACTTAAGCTATATTAGTGAAAGTAAATTAAATATAAACTAAGATAGGTGAACTACCCCTCACTTTTTATTACTGGCATTTTTTTTTTCAAACTTAGTTACTACTTTAAGCATTTTCTGAGAAAATTGAATTTCACCTTCTGTTCAAGGTAGTGGCAGCTTTTGACCACAATGCCAAATGTCAAACTGGTTTTTCAGAAAGACAGAAATCTCACACAAATTGTATTTCTACAGATTTCCCCCAAAGTGGCAGCTAGATAAATCAAAAAGAACCAGTGTCTTCAGCGTGAGCTTAACAGTTGCTGAAAGGCAAAATCAACACATGTGTAAATCCAAACTAGCCCTAGGGTATAATTAAGGAAAGTGAAAGGAGATCAGTGACAGTAGGAAAGTATAAACTTTATAGGACATGTGGCAGAAATTAAACACAGTATCTAGGTGTTGGAAGGAAAACGACAGAAAGGATATTGGCTCATGGTAGTATGCTGGAGGGAGCCAAGTGTGAATTGGGGCAACGGTGCTGAAAGAGCTGGCTTATTAACTTCGGAAGGAATACACACGACAAAGAAGACAACAGGAAACCAAACTTCAGTAGTTCTGCCCTTTTATCCAGTAACAGCTTTATGGTTCCCCTATTCTTCTTCTAAAAGAGGAAATTTAAAATAAAAATTCAAAGCTTTAATTTTATAAGTGACATTTCAGAATTTACCGAACAGGTCAAAGCAGCCTACTCCTGTTCAGGCACTTTTTTCTCTCCCCGATGTCCTCAGAATAGCTACTGTGGGGGGTTATGCACTCGGATGACCTACTTCGGCTCTGCTGGACGCCTTTAGCATGAACCAAAGCCTACGGGCCGAGCTCCCCGACGAACGGGGCGGGCGGTCCGAGAGTTAAGAGACGTGCCGCACGCCCCAGCACGCCGGAGCGACAGCAACCAAAGCCGCCCCGCGGCTCTGCAAGAATTTAACGGCGCCCCCCCGCACGGCCCTGCCCGCCGCCTCGCCACAGCCAGCCTGCCTCCCCCGCCGGCCGCCCGTCCGTCCCGCCGCCCATGCCTGCCTCGGCCGCCGTAGCCGAGGGAGGAGAGTGCCTTAAGGCCAGAAGGGAAAGGGACCGGGGCCTGGGCCGCCCTACATAGGGTGAGCAGCTGCGGGGATTCCGGCTGCGGCTTCACCTACCTCTCAGCGGCGGCAGCGCTGAAGACGCGGCTCCTCCCGCTGGACCGGCGGAGAGGGGTGCCTCTGTGTAACATAAAGCCGGGGGCGGCGGCGGAGGAGGGAGGCGCCGGGGGGCTGAAGAGAGGGGCAATGGCTGAGGCAAAGCCAGGAGGAGGAGGCAGAGGAGGAGGAAGGGGGGATCGTGGGCTCCCTCCTCCCCGCGCTCCGTGCTTAGAAGTGGGGAGCCGCCCCCCGCCGCCGTGCCTGTGCAGCGCCGCGCCGCCCGGGCACCGACGCTCCCGGCTCTGCCTGGCCTCGCCCTCGGGGTCCCTGCCGCTCCCGCCCGCCCCCAGCCGCTCACACTTGTTTACCTTCTATGCTGCCTAGCACGGCCGCAGGCGCCATCTTCCCCCGCCACCGGCACCCCGCGCCGGCCGTCACTTCCGCCGCCACCTGCGGGCCCGGCAAAAGAGGGGGGGGACGGCGACGGCTGCCCAGGGCTGCAAACCACAGCCGCCGCTACGACAGCGCCTCGGGGCCTGGCCCGATTCCGCTTGTTAACCCGGGCCCGGAGGCTTGCTCTGTCCTGTCGGCCGACACCGGCAGCCGCGGAAAGAGGTGTCCCTTACCGGAGCCTAGCGGAGGCGACGCATGGCAGGGCTCTGGTAACGCGGCACCACCAAAAAGCATGGTCTGCGTCTGGCTCCGCTTTCGGTGGCTGGGGCTGCTCACTTACACCCCTTAGCCCCAGCTGCAAACCACGGCTCCGTTCCCTCAGCACTCCCCGTGTTCTGCGGCTGCTGCGCAGCCTGCAAGGAGCTGGCCAACCGCCTCCTGAACACTGGGCGTGGGAACCGGATTACCAGAGCCCCGCGGGTCAGGGACACGGCCCTGGTTCTGGCTGTAGCAACAAGCTGCATACAGCTCATGGAAAGACGGGACACAGCAGCCCACCATGGGATGAAGAGGGCTTTGCCTTATCACAGAACTATAGAATAAGGGAGTTGGAAGGGAAGGGATCTTTAAAGTGCATGCAGTCCCCCCGCAGTTGCTCAGGTTGCTTCAGAGCCTCTCAAGCCTGGCCTTCAATGCCTCCAGGGATGGGGCCTGTGAGACTGCTGTGAGGTCTCCCCGAACCTTTCTCTTCTTCAGGCCTTGGCACAAACCACAGCTCCTTACTTTCTCTATCTCACCTTTGCCCAGAAAACTCCGACTTTGTTGTAAGAAGTCAAATGAATTATATGTGAATCTTCCATTTGGCACCGTCAGCCCCAAATCATTTGCCACCTATGTACCTCTCATCACTTTTGTCACTCACCGCTTTACACAGCAGGCCACACGCTGACACCCCCTCCCTGTTCACTGCCATTTGTGTCCCTTTTGCTTCTCATTACCACCCCTACCCTGTTGTTCACTTTGCACCACAGGAACTGTATGTCCTCTGGAGCTGCCAAGCTGAATGGATGTCTTTCCCGCCTTTCCCAGCCCCGCACAGTGAAACAGTGACTCCTTGCGCTGCTCCAAACCTTCCCACTGCTATTCCTGCTCTCTTCAGCTACCCCCTTACCACACCCTTCCACACTACAATCAACGTGCTGCTGCTCATTTCTTCACCTCAACAACCAGTCCTCTCATCCATCTTCTCTCGTGCTATTCCACCACACTTACTTGCACAGTACATTTACTCCATCTCCCTAGTCATCATTTAGTTACTTGTGTGCTTGCAGTGCAACAGCCCCACTTTTAAGAATGGTCTCTGTCCAGATGGCTACCATTCCTACTGCCCAAGTCATATTGTAGAATCATAGAGTTGAAGGGACCTTCAAAGGTCACCGAGTCCAACGCCCCTGCAGTGAGCAGAGACAACCTTCACTAGATCAGGTTGCTCAGAGCCTCATCAAGCCTGGCCTTGAATGCCTCCAGGGATGGGGCCTTCACTACCTCGCTGAGCAACCTGTTCAGTGTCTCACCACCCTCATTGTAAAGAGCTACTTTCTGATGTGCAATTTAAACTTGCCCTGCTCTAGTTTTTGCCCCTTGTCCTATCACTACATGACCTGGTAAATAGTCCTTCTGCCGCCTTACTGTAGGCCCAAAGGAAAGACATTCCCACCCTCCCTTACTCATAGCACACATCATCTCTGCACCAAGCACCTTCTTGCTCACATCTCATGCTTCAGCAATACAAAACCGGAGTAGAAAGTAAGTTTTTCACATAAAAAAGCAATACAATTTTACACAACCTTCTTTTGCCCTTCACAGAGTCAGTGACTGTGGAGAAAAGCTAAGCAGTGCTGTTTCTGCTTTTACCTGACTGTCATTTTGCTGTTCGCAGATTGTGGCAAGCTCAGGTGCAAGATGATCTTCAGCTCTCTGCTACATGGTGCTGCCACAAAGGATGACCTCAAACCTAGACAATGACAACAAAAAAGAAAGCCCAACGATTTTTAACATTCTCAACATTTAAAAGCATACAACCCCCCCCCCCTCCATCTCCTTCTCCTACACAGTGGACAAATGGCAATTTGGAATGTCTCTGATTTAAGCCCCTTCATGGAATTAATTACTGCCTTAAATGAGGCTACTGCAATGAATAAAAATCTGCACATGGATTTCTGAGCTACAGTAATATGCTACTTATCATTTGAGTAATTTCAAACACTTTTTAATATATACATACAGGCATAATACACTTGACAGCCCTAGAAGTGGTTTTACCTACTTTAATTGGACATTTGCAGTCCTTAGACTTTTCTGGGTTTTCTTCGTAACACAAATATTCCCAAATACGGTCAACCAAGGCAACAAGACTATCTCAGAATGTGTAAAGTCTCATTGTTAAATCAGGAACAACAGTTTGTGTGGGGTTTTTTTTGATTCCTGGCGGAGTTCCTGGCAAGGATTAATCTTTTCTAAAGGCTGCTGCGAATGTGACAAAAACTGTTCCCACAATTTTACACTGCAACACGTTATTGTATAATTTAAATGACTAAGTAACTACAGTCTAGTATTTTCAGTTAATTTTCATAAAAGAGTGATTATACATGCCTGAATGTCGAGGCAACTACAATCAAGTATTGCATCATGTTTCCACCATACTTAGTCTATCTTGGTCATAAGCATCTATTATTTTACCCATAACTGTGTTATTTTAATAGAATTGAAAATAATGTATAGCTTAATGAGGAATTAGGCATGGAAACTTATTTTCCAGATCAATGTGCAAAATTACTGGGTTGCAAGACAAAATACATTCTGTCACTATGCACACCATTATACATACTATAAGGTACACGTTCATATTAACTTCTTCAAAACAAGAATGTTGGCAATGCATTTGCTCTGGGTATATCCAACACTACCCACTTCTAACTCTTGTATCATGAAACAACGGAAACAATTGCATTTGTGAAAGTGGGAGGTTACAAGCATGGTTAAACCAGGCATACCAGTTATTTCCATCATCACATTTCAATCACATGGATGTCTGCTCCAAACCTGGTTGTTTTGACCGAAGCAGTCAGCCAGGCAAACACTGAGAGCCACCACATCCTCCAGTAGACAAAGCCACTATCAATGAAGGAGCGTGTATTTGAGTATATAATTGGTTACTTACATTAAAACCTGTTTCTCTGACCACTGAAGAAATTCTATCAGGAGCAACCTCTATGCCTACAAGAAGTTTCCAGTGAGGAGAAGTCAATTCAATTTCCCACAGGAGATGACTGAATTTGGCCTGCAGTCTTTGCTGAACCTCCAAGCTGGCTCTCATCACCAGATCAGACATTTTATTAATTTTTTAAAGCATTTATGTCATACTCGACTCTGGGAACAGCAAGCATTTGGCAGGGTTTTTAGCTGCTTGTTACAAAAGATTCAAGCTGTTCCTATATTGGGGCATGGTCTTTTATCCATAGTCTCCCTACTCCTAAGCACTCAGTCTACAATAGACAGTAACACAAGAAAAGTTGAAACTCAAAATCTTATAAGGCTGACGACCAGCGGAAATTACTAACATATGCAGAGGGGCATTCTACTGCTCAAGCAGATAAGATTACCAGAAGAATAATATATGCTCATTCCTAGTACATACTAGCACACGTCCCTTCAACTGTACTCGCCATCAGTCACTCACTGTCCCAAACAAACTTACAACCGCCATGCCGTGAGATGTACATCAACTGACGCTGATGTGCAAGACGAATCCCCCTTTTTCCTTGGGAGTTCCTTTCAACCACATCAAGTTCCCAACCTGACCACCCTATCGAAGCAACGGCAGCATAGCTTACGCAGGTACACACAACATTTAGCACCGAGAAACCGCGAGCCTGACATTGAGCGAAGGCAACAGACCACCCATCCCCTTCCCACGGGGATACTCGGAGGCGCCAGCTCCTAAGATTCATGCCGAGCCATGTATCAAACCGACCGGTCGCCCGGACTCCCCCTACGCTGTCCTCCACCCATCCCAGAGCTCCCGCTTCACCGCAGCCCCACGCGTTCCCCCTCCCTCTAACCCACGGCTGTTACCCGCCAGCCGGCGCGAGGCGCAGGCGCGAAGCCATCACCCCCGCACTTGTGCGCGCGCAGGCAAGCCGAACGGTCCTTGCTGCAGGCCCGGTTGCATCACCCGGCGCGAGGGTGACGGCGTGGGGCCGAGAAGGGTCCTTCGCGGGGCTGCCCCGTGGCGCGCCTGAGCTCCTGCTGAGAGAGCACAGGGCTGCCTGCCGCCCCGCGCAGTTCAGCGCGGCGAGTCGCCGCTCCGGCTGCGTGTCCCCCGGTTGGCGGGTGCTGGGCCGCGGGCTGGCGGAGGCGGTGGCGTGAGGAGGCGGGGGTCAGGCGGCCGCGCGAGCCTCCTCGCTTCCTCTTCGGGCCAAGATGGCGGGGGACGAGGCGGGAGTGACTCTGGGGCAGCCGCACCTCAGCCGGCAGGACCTCGCCACCTTGGTAAGGCTCGCCCGCCGAGCGACCGGGGGATAGAGGGAAGGTGGCAGCGGGCGATGATGCCAAGAAGCGACGGATACGGGTGGCAGGGTTGGGACTGGGGAGGCCAGGTGTCTGGCCGGGTTGTTGTGCCGAGGGGAGGAAAAGCGAGGCGGCGGTCGGAGGGGGTCTAGGCCTCTTTCCAGGCCCCGCCGCGGCTGTTGTGGCTGCTGAGGCATGAGGGGGCGCGGAAAGCGGCGGCGGTTGAGGGGGCGAGCTGCAGCACGTTGTGGTTAGGGGAAGAGATAGGTGGAGGTAGACACGGGAGCAGGTTGAGCTGGTCGCTGCGGGTTTGGGTTGTCGGGGCTGAGGCGCTTGGCTTGGTGGTGAGGTGAGGCCGAAGCTCGGCGTGCTGTCGTCGTCGCAGCTCTTGTAGCCTTTGTGTGACGTGCAGCTTCTTCCCTGTAAAAGCTGTCTTTATCGGTGGTAAAGGCTCTTCCCTCTCCCATTGAGCCATTCATTGACATTCTGTTTCCCGACTGGGCTGGATGGGTTAGTTGGCAGTTAGTCTTTCAAGAAAAGTTTCTAGACTGCCAACTAAATAAGTTGCGCTGCTCTCTTGCTGTGGTAATCTTGACTATTAAACGTCTTTCTTACTATGATTATATCCAGACAAAAGCAGTCAAAAGTTACAGTGCTGCCTTCCTGGTATTCCGCAAAGTAGAAGAGCTTGTTTGTCTTTAGTAATGTCGGATATTTGTGAGGTTTGAGCACAGGAATTGATTTTGTGTTACAGTTAAGCATGTAAGTAATTTCATAAAGTTTCTTCTTTTCATTTTTGACTCTGGCATTTGCTAGTCAGAAACAGAACAGGTAAGACTAGTTGAGTGGCTGATAGGAATTACTCTCAAGGCCTATACTTTATTTTTTCTGTTGTCCCTTGAATACTTACATACTTGGAGCTTACAGCTGAGCTTAGCCTTATGCTAGCTTCAAGGAAAAAAGGGCAAGCATGCATAATTTTGTGCACCAGGAACATTTCTCTTGATGACAGGGTTTTTACATCATGCTTCCGTGGTTGTCACCCTGCTGAATGGTGCCATCTGCAGGCTGTATTCCCATGTCGACTTTAGTATGTATAGTCATTTAAAGTTACACATAGAAGTCATACAAATGTGTTGAGTTGGTGAAACACTGGAGCAGGTTTCCTAGAAAAGCTGTGGATGTCCCATCCCTGTAAGTGTTCAAGGTCAGGCTGGATGGGGCTTTGAGCAGCTTCATTTAGTGGGAAGTGTCCCTGCCTGTGGCACAGGGTTGGAACCTGATGATCTTAGCGGTCTGTTCCAACCCTAACCTTTCTATGATTCTAGGTGAACACGAATAGCATGCTCACATTCAATACAAAACAAGTTTCATACACTTGAGTGAGCTTGCACAGATGTGTTTATCAGGCTGTTACACACAGGTTCTGCATATAACAGTGTAAACAGTGCATGATTTAATGTAAATCAATGTTTATGTGTTATTTGTGTCTTAGCTAAATATTTATATCCTCTCCAGCACTCGGGACTTTTTTGGAGTTGTGAATCTTTGCTTGAACTAAGTAGTTAATCCATGTGAATTTAGACCAGGATGGAAATTAGCTGTAAGCAGTTTCAAAAATAGTACAGAGAAACATTTCAGCAGATTTCAACATTTACCCAGTATTTAGACTGACGGCTTTTAAAAAAACCCAACTTTTTCAGAGTTATCTTTTTAACTCTAGGGAATGTTATGTGCAAGTATTTTGATTTCCTGAGTGCTCCTGGTAGGTTCATGAAAGAGGCAGTTTAGGACAATAAGTTTTTTTGTTTAGTACCTAAAGTAGCAGTAACAGGATTTGAGGAAAAAGCAGCCATTAAAAAAACCCAAATTAAATCCATGATGCTAATAAAATCTCTGGACCTACTGACTCCAAAGTGTTAGTGTAATTATGTGGTGTCTGCAGTGGATGGAACCTTATACCATTTATACAACTGTTCATTGACAAAATTTTGTTTTTATAATAAGTATTCATTATGTAGTCCATGGAAAGTTAATTTGAATTTGCTTGCAATGAGTAATTTAAGTTTAGGGATACATAGGGGGATAACTAAGGGTTGGAGGTTTTTTGGTGTTTCAGAGCTTTTGAGGGGTTTTTGTTTTGCTTAATTCTCTCTTTAATGCTTTACAGCCTATATCAGTTTCCAGTAAGTGTTCTAATTTGCAACCTGTACTGATTTACAATAATAATTTTGTTTACTTTTTGTCCTTTTTCTCATGCCAAATGTGTATTTAGAATTATTTTATTAAGCTCGATTGGAATTTGATAAGTATAACTACTGGATAATTTTTAAGAGAGTACATGTAGTACCCTCTCAGCATTTAGATTAACAAGATGAGTAAGTAAATTCTGCTATTTCTCTCGTGCAGGATGTTACCAAGCTGACGCCTCTTTCACCAGAAGTCATCAGCAGACAAGCAACAATTAATATAGGTAAAACTAAACTTGTGAAAAGAGGGATGCATTGATGTGACTCTCTTCTGGTGTTCATGTACTAGCATAGCTCCATATAGTAACCTTTATAAGAAATTCTTACTGACAAATACTGCTATATAGGTAAAGTGGTTTTCTTATCAATTTTAGGGAGGGGCAGGAAGAGACCTGTGTGAAGTGTTTTAGTTTGAGTAGCACCAGCTATATTTCAGGAACACTGTTGAATGAAGTCAGAATAGCTGCTAAAGCCAAGTCTATTTTACCTTAAAATGAAATTATTATCATGAAAATATAAAGGTCTTACTTGTTTAAACAAAAATTATTGTGTAACCTGTTCATGCTTTGGACTTGTGGACTTGCTGCAGAGAGATTGGGGTAATTATGTGTTGAATGCAATGGAACATTGTACAAAAATTAAAAATTTATTGACAAACATTTCCTTTTAAAACATAGGTACAATTGGCCATGTAGCCCATGGAAAGTCGACAGTAGTCAAAGCTATATCTGGAGTTCATACTGTCAGATTTAAAAATGAACTGGAAAGAAATATCACTATCAAGTTGGGCTATGCTAATGCAAAGGTGAGTTGTTACTGTAAGTCTACCAAATATGCTGTTAGTATATTTCAGGGTAGATGTAAGCTTATAAGTAATTAATCCTTGATGAATTAAATCTTTTCTCACTTTAAATAATAACTTACAGATTTACAAGTTGGATGACCCAAGCTGTTCCCGACCAGAATGTTACCGATCCTGTGGAAGTAGCACCCCAGATGAGTTCCCTACAGATATTCCTGGCACCAAAGGGAACTTTAAACTAGTCAGGTAACTGCAGTAAAAGGAATGGTATAAATTGTGTTTTATTTCCTTTTATGTAATGAAAAATATCCAGGATTGAGCTGCAAACTGAGCGTCTTGCTAGGGGAGACAATGTTCTTAAGTGCTGTGTACCCCTGGTCTAAGGTATCCATACTGCCTCAGTTTTATTAGTCATGATGTGTAGTAAACGGCAGAGCACAGCTGTGTTTTCTGCCATTGGATTTGCAAGACTCTGAAATTATTTATTTTCTGCTATTAACTTAAGTAGATTTTAATACCACTAGAATGGAAACTATCATAAACCTCACAAATGCATGTTTTAAATTCCTTTCTGGAGGGTGACCTTTGTTATGCTTTTTCTTCCTACAGACAGTACAGGATTCAAAGTTCTTAAAATTAATATGTGAAACCTCATGGTTTAATGGGACATCTGGCTGTGGGCCAAGTGTCCTTTATTTTCTTTATTTCTAAGAAAGTATAGTGTAGTAATTGTGCAAGCATAGTAACGACAAAATCGCAAATTAGTCCCAAAGGCTGTTGTACGACAAGATTCTTAGTTCAAGCTTATATATAAAATAAATGTAGTGTTGTAATCACCTATTTCTTTCCTCAGATTTCCAATAGAGCAGTTCTAACAGTAACTTCTGCTGGAATGTGACAGTCACGCAGCCATTGTTAAACTATTGTTGGTTGAAAGCTTTGTATTCTTCATTTTACTGTCTATTTGCTTACTGTAAATTTTTAACACTGTTGGCGAAGCTGCAAATTAGTCCTTTGGATTTCTGGTAGCATGCTACCAGCAAACAAGGATTCTTCACCAAATAGGTTCAGGGAGAGAATGTAGTGAATTAATTATTACGGTCTTTATAATAAAATCATAAGGTTGGAACTAAGAGCTATAACATTTTCTCTGTGGATAAATCTTTGAATTGGGGTGCAATTATAACCATGTAATTAATGACATAATTTTTGAAAATTGGAGAATGGGAGCTGTTGTTTAAAAGAGATAAGAGAGATCCTGTGGATTTGAGCTTTTTTTTTCCTGTTTGTGTGATTTTTTTTTATTTGCTTAGTTTTTATTGTGGTACATTTAAATCTAGTCTGATGTGTAAGTAATTCGAAATATTAAAGCAGTACTTAGTATGGATATATGGTATCAAATCTTAAAACTAAGAGCAACAGTTTGATATTCATTCAGTAGTCTTTGTGTTCTTATGAAGATATTTTTAAGGTGTTTTCAGGATATTTTAAGGTGTTACTTCTCAGCATTTGTCTTGAAATGTTTATATATTTTAAGGATGCTTTTAACCTTTGTCTACCCAACAACTTGCATAAATGAGTTAGAAGAATTGTTTATTGACTTTTGGAATTCTTTCTAACCTTCTTCTAAAACAGGCATGTCTCTTTTGTGGATTGTCCTGGGCATGATATTTTGATGGCTACTATGTTGAACGGTGCAGCAGTAATGGATGCAGCTTTACTGTTGATAGGTAATGCTTGCTGTCAAAAAAGTGGAGCTCTATTCATTTTTTAATATCATGAAGTAACTTTATATGTGTTTTACAGTTTAGTGGAGTGAGCAATGAAACAAAAAAATGTACCATAAGAAGGTCATTTATTTAACCATAGCTCTACATACTTATTAGTTTGGCAGTTGATCCAGTTGATAGAATGTCAAGATAAGATGAAACCTTGTAATAATGTAGTACTGTAAAATTTATATGATTCTATGGAAATGTGTTGGCTTACAGCTACACTTTGAGTTTTCTGAAGCATCAGTTTACTTTTAAATATGTAGGCTTAGCCATATGGGAGAGACCACAAACTCCAATGAATGTAGACTGAATCAAGGTACAGGTGATTTGTCTTGGTATAGACTGGTTTTTTTTAAAATCTGATATGCAAAGAACAGGAAGTGAGTGGAACTAATTTTTATGTATCTATAGAATAACTTAATGCTCTCTGGTGATAAATAGTTATTATATTGCCAGAATAGGGCACGTTAACAAACAAGAACAGCAACTTCAAATACTACAGTTTAAATAGTCTTTCTACCTGTTTAGATCTGGATAGACCAAATTTCAAGTCAGATTAACCCCTAGAATGGTACATCAGGACAAAATTGGCATGTTGGATGGCTGAAATCCAAAGCATGCTGATAAAGGTCCTATTCATATGAATGTTGTATTTCTCGTCTCTCATTAAGTTTGGTGGAAAGAAAAAAACATAGAATTTTAAGATATTTTGTGATAGGTGAAGTGCCTGTTACGCTATTCAGTACTGAGATGTCTGGAGAAGTTAGCTATCAGTATCTTCAGAAATTTTACATGTGTGCAAACATAATGGGTATCTTCAGCAAACTTTCGTTGGTCAGATGTTGTATGGAAGCTAAAGCCAGTAGTTCTGGGGAAGTGTAAGTGCTTACTGACTTTGCTACTTCATGTGTAGCTTACTGAGAGCTGCTTTATTAAAATAAAGATACAATGGAAAGTAGGTGTCCTAATTGTGTGAGTTTATCTATAGTTTCTATATTGCAGTCACTTTTCTTCTTTCAGCTGGTAATGAGTCATGCCCTCAACCCCAGACCTCAGAACATCTAGCTGCTATAGAAATCATGAAACTGAAACACATTTTGATTCTACAGAATAAGATTGATTTGGTGAAGGAGAGTCAGGCTAAAGAACAGTATGAACAGATTCTTGCATTTGTACAAGGTAAGTTTTCAACAGCAGAATACAGTTTGTGGTGGTAATTCTTTTATGTTGGGACAAAGCATAGTGGGTTTTTGATATGTTTATAGAAAAGCTTCTCTTGCTTAGGCAGTCCTAATGTGCATAGTGTGTAAAGCTGTAAAATAGGCCTTTAAATTTGTGCTTCTTAGTGTCTCAGACTGGTTATGTACAGTAGTGTTACAGGGGTTGGTTACAGCTTTTGATATAAGACTAATAGCAATAGCTTCTGTCTAGCAGCTTTCACTGAATTTGTTTCTTCTTAATATGGTGTTTGTCTTTGGATTGTTTCCTTGCTGGACTTTTTACTGTGATTTTACTGCAATGCAGGAGAAAACAAAGCATTATGTTCTTGGGGCATTTTGTAGCTCTAAATGGTTAGTTTTATCACAAAAGATATGTCTTTCATCTCTCTCAAGTCCAGATGGGATTATTCTACTCTGTCCATAAAGTTCTGCTCAACTTTAATCTAGTGTTTTTGGTTTTATCTTTCTCTGGATTTTCCACATTTTTCCCTGCTTATCTGCTTGAGCTGTGGTTTGTGAATAGCTGCAGAGGAAGATTATAATCATTAAAAGTAGACAATGCATATGCCTCTTTAAATTTAGTTCATAAGAAACACAATTATTATTAACACTAATTACGTTTAACAAGCTTTGATTACTAAATAAATCCTTCTATAAAGTTAGGATATTTCTAAAATACATATTTCTATTTTCAAACTCAAGAAACATAGATCATAAAATCGATAGACCTTTTTGTTCACTAGAATGAAATTTGTCTGTAAAATTAATACTGATGCAGCAAATACTGAGTTACACAATCTCTCCAAGGAATTGTCTAAAGAATTTCTGATCACACTGTAAGAATTGAATTCTCCCTTAGACAAGAAGATTATCTTGCAGTGTTCAGAGAGCAATTGTAAAGCTCTTTGGTACACAATTATCCAGAGGCAACAGGACTGCCTCAAAGTAGGTCTATCTGGTTTGAGCTAAAGATGTTGAAGGGAAGGGTAAGGTTTCTGATACTTACTTCTTTGAGAAGTGCATATAAAATGTGCCTTGAAATTCGTGATTGGTTTTAACAATGACAGAGATCTTGGTCATGTTGCCATAAATACTGTCTTAGGACTTCACGTTGAATTTGTTTTTCATTTAGGTACAGTTGCAGAAGGAGCTCCAATAATTCCAATCTCAGCACAATTGAAATACAACATCGAGGTAGTTTGTGAGTATATAGTGAAGAAAATCCCAGTCCCTTTGCGAGACTTTACATCTGAACCAAGGCTTATTGGTATGTAAATGCTTACATCTGGGCATTTGTGGCTGTTAGTTCCACTGGGAATGGCATGTTGCTGAATGCTCTAATGAGATAGGTTTAAAAGAAGCATTTACTGCACTCTTATTTCAAACCTTGCATGTATTCTAAGAACTGTATCTTTTTTCATAGTTAATTGCTACAGTTAAATCTCTTTGAGGTAATTGCTGGTTTTATGTTGTATGTGTATGACAGCACTAAAATGAAGTAAGGATGGGAAACTCACTTGTGTCTTAAAACATACCTTTAGTTGCTATGAATTTAAATTTGATTTAACGAAGTACTATTTTTGTTATGTAGAAACAATTTAAAAAGCCATTTATGTATATGAGCAGCTTGAATATTTTGAGCACAAAATCAGCTATATACTTAAAAATCCAGAGTAAAACATTAATCATAATTTAGTATTATCTTTGAAGTATCTTTTTAGGAATATGTGCATGGTTTAATTAGAATAGGGAAGCAAGGTTGCTAAAGACAGGCACAATTTCTTAAAAAATCTGGTCTTAAATATCAACTTTTGATTATGATCTTTTCAGTAATTAGATCTTTTGATGTCAACAAGCCTGGATGTGAAGTTGATGACCTTAAGGGGGGTGTAGCTGGTGGCAGTATTCTAAAGGGTGTTTTAAAGGTAACCTTTTCCCTCTCTTATCTGGAAACTTCTAATTATAAAAATAAATAGAGTTTTTGCATGCTTAGTAATAAATTAATCCATGTAATTTAATGTATTTTAAACTACAGTAGAGTCAGATAACACCTATGAATCCTGTTATTTTCACTTTACTGTTTACTGTTTTAAAATACCAGAGCATGTATTTTTGTTACATACCCATAACTTTTGTTAGTAACAATACTGATGTCATCACAAAAATGGCAAGAGCTGGGTTTTTTCAACATTCTGCTAGTTTTACATGTTGAATTACTGTGGGGAAAGAGGGGAAAAGAAAACTTACATGGCACTGCTTTAAGGTGTATAAGTTCTCACTTCCCCATTTAAATATTCTGTGGGTTTGTTGTTTGTTTTCCAGTCTAACAATGCAACTTTTAAAGTATCTATTTATCAACAGCATTCCACAAGCAAAATTAAAAAAAAAACCAAAAAACCTGCATCTTTGACCGTTTTGACAACTTGTGTTTTCTTACGGTTTATTGATGGTGATTATTTGCACCAGTTGATGTAACATTTTTGCAGTGCTGTAACATTTCTAAAATAAATGCACTAAAATAAACTGAATTCTAAGTGCTAGAATTATTGCTGATAAATATCCTTTGCTAAAGCAGTTTTGTACTGAGGACAAAATTTACTTCATTTATCTTCTTAAGATACAGAGCTTTCATTATTCAGTTTGCAGTAAGCAATGGTACAGAAATCCTAGAAATTCTATAGTAGCCCAGAACCAAGGACTTTATAAATAGATCTTGGGATAAATAGGTCTTATCTGCGACTAGTAGCTCTCTTTATGTTCCTATGAGCAACTAGTTAAACGCTCTCACTTTTGTAATTAGGTAGGCCAGGAAATTGAGGTCCGTCCTGGTATTGTGTCCAAGGACAGTGAAGGAAAACTCATGTGCAAGCCAATCTTTTCCAAAATTGTGTCACTCTTTGCTGAACACAACGATCTACAATATGCTGCTCCAGGAGGCCTTATAGGTAAGAATATTCTCTTACTAAAAGGTTCATTGCTTCATGGTTATTGAAAACACTTGATTTCCTCCAGCAGTGAATTTCAGCATAGTAAAGAAAAAGGCTATGAGTTGTTCCAGGTAACATATGTATCTGGAAAGATAGAGATACAACAGAGGTGTGAAAATCAGATATTTGATAAATTTTCCTGAATGTTACTGACCAACTCAGATTAACTTGCATTGTTAATGGTACCAGCTTTAACACTAGAATATTTCATTTGTTCAGACAGAGCTCAATGTTCGTGATGTGTTAAAGTAATAGGGAATTCCCTATTGCTATCCCTGTACCTTCTCTGGTTTTTTTAGACAATCTTCAAGATTTTTAATATGTAAAAGTGACAAATTACCTTCCAGCTACTCCTTGTGACTTTCCTTGGTTTATTGTAGGTGTCGGAACTAAGATTGATCCCACTTTGTGTCGGGCTGACCGAATGGTAGGCCAAGTTCTTGGTGCAGTTGGAGCACTGCCGGAAATATTTACAGAGCTAGAAATTTCCTATTTCTTGTTGAGGCGACTATTAGGTGTGCGCACTGAAGGAGACAAGAAAGCTGCTAAGGTCTGTACTCCTTTTATAGAAAAACAGCACCGTGGGGTTAATTTTTTTTTCTAATTTCTCAAATTCTTGTGCCAGATTTTTATTATCACGTAATCTTTTAAATTACTGTAGTAGTTTGCTCTCCCTGTTCATATATGCTTAACACAAAACTTACATGTTTAATATTATGTAAGCTTTTCAGAGGAGTAGGAATTCACATCAGAGTATTTTAAATTACCGTAAAGTATTTATATGTCTTTGAAGTTAAGTATTCCTCTAAACTCATTGGTCTTTGGTTTCCTTTGCTATCAACCTATTTATTTGCAATTATTAGCTTTATGCACATGATGATCTATTTCCTACTTACATACATTTAATAGATTATTTTTCTGAAGAACTTATTTTTAAAGCTAAGTATTTTTGGAACACCATAGCTGAAAAGAAACTGAATTTGCTGCAGGGCAGAGTCTCATGTTCCGTGGTGCATTCTACACAAATCAATCTAGAACATGTTAGTTCTCCCTGTTAGCAGTAAAATCTCTTAACTGCTTCATGCAACAGTAGATTAAGTACCTTAGCACTTCCTTATTCTGTGAAACAAATTCTTTTTTGAGAAATTATTTTGATATATGCAGACATAAGGGAAACTGGAATGTCCAGAATATTTAAAAGAACAGTTCCAATTTATAGCAATTTATAGCTGATCTTCCTTTTAACACACTATGTGCAATCTTCAGGGTGTGTTGGCATGCTACAATTTGTTGAGATTTTTCTACAGGAACCTGCAGTACTGCACACCCAATATGTTTACATATTTGCCTTTAAAATATAAACTTTATCCACTGACATTTTGGGGCATTGTTTCTCTTCTCTGTGTGTGTGTCTGTAATTTTTTTTTTTTTTTTAGATTTTCTTTTTGGCATCCAGGTAACAGGAGATTTATTGTTGTCCATGCTGTGTTGTTCATTGAGGTTTTTTGAATACTAAAGCTTATATTTCAAAGTTTTGTATGTTTTACTTCAGGTGCAAAAATTATCAAAGAATGAAGTTCTAATGGTAAACATAGGATCCCTGTCTACTGGAGGGAGAGTCAGCGCAGTAAAAGCTGACTTGGGGAAGATTGTGCTGACCAACCCAGTATGCACAGAAGTGGGAGAAAAAATTGCCTTGAGTCGAAGAGTTGAAAAACACTGGCGGTAAGTTGGTGCTAAATTGGTAGACAACTCATTTGTTTTAATGTTAGCAAAAATTAAAAATACACTGATCTGATTTTGCTCTAGATGTGTGTCTGTTTTTAAAATTCCTCTGAATTCTCCTAACACATTGACACAACTTGTGGGGTGTCAATGTTGTGGGGTGATTCATTTAATTTCTAACATCTTTTAAAACACTGCCTGTCTGCTAATTGTGGAAAGGGACATCATCTTAATTTCTTTTTAGAAGAATATGTTTCTGAGGCAACGGTGGCCTATGAAAGGGGCCTTAATGTTACTGAATATAAATAACAAAACTTGCCTGAGAGTTACCTTTTATAGGCTCGTTGAGAGTTATAGCTCTGTTTATAATCTTACTCTCATCTTGTCTGAATTTTAACATTTTCATTTCCATTTGAAAGTCATGCAGCACTGAGGGCATAGATGAGAGAGATCAAGCTGTGAGAAGATTTACAGTCCCACCAGCACATCAGTGAAAACATTTTCAGATTTTCGATTTCCTGCTCAAAGAGACATCCTTAAGCAATTACAGACATACAGATGTCCTTTGCTCCTTTCTTTTTATCCTGTTTTCACTAACCACTCTTAAATTTCGTAGGGTGTTGTGGGTGAGGGAGAAGTGAAGACATGCAAAATGTGAAAACTGAAGGTGTAAGAATGACAGAAGGATGTTGATTTTATCCTGAATGTTTCTGACTACTATTAAAAGTAATACAAACCATTTTTCTTTTTGCAGCTTAATTGGCTGGGGTCAAATCAGAAGAGGAGTGACAATCAAGCCAACTGTTGATGATGACTGAAGAACAAAAGAGAGTGCTTCATTTTTAAAGATGAAGTGCCTGATACTATTTCAGAGGGGGGGTATATTTTCACAGTGGAATTGGAAGCTGTGCAAACATTGTCTTTGAATTGTATGGCTGTCCTCATACATTTTATTGAATTTTGCCCTCTTACTAAAGTACTAGTCACTGTCACCATTAAAAGTGTAAAAGAATTGGCGTAGAAGTGGGTTGAATTATCCACATTTTAGTAAAATTAATTGTACATGTCCCACAGCATATCTAATTTATATTGTGTTCCAGGCATATCTGTTTAATATCAGTCAAGCCAGCCCCAGTGTAACACACAAACTATAAATCTGATACTGAAATAAAATATTGCTTATTTTCTTTAATACATACTTTTCTGAGTAACAAAAGACTGCGGTGATCATTCAACCAGTGCAGGAATTGAAAGGAAAAAAAGAAGACACTCCCAAATTCCCCTTGAAAACTAGTGCCCTGTCTGCACAGGACTTCTTTTTTGTTTAGGCAAATGTTTACAGCAAAGACTCTGAATTTGTATCATTTTGACTTAAGGTTTCTGGCTGTATTGCACTTGGTAATTGGGATGGTAACATCAACTGACTTAAATTTGTCTCTTCTGATATTATGAGGATTTTTGGTTCAACCCCCAAAGAAAAACAAGTAAACTGGATATGAATTAGCAATACTGGTTCTTACATTATTTTAGAATGGAATTACAAAAATGTGATTAATTTTAAAAGTGTTTGTCGCCGTGGAACTCTGTGTGACCTGAGAGCTCTTTATTCATTAGGAGTAAACTGCTTACTTCAGAGCTATATTGTGCAAATATTAGCTCTGATCTTGAACCATAAAATATCTGGAAAAGGCTGTAAAAGGGAATGATTGGGGGTGGTGGTTGGGGGAAGATGGAATTCATAATGAGATGTGGGAAAAGGTGTAAAACCACTTTCTTAGCTAGCCTGAATTGCACTCCATAATAGAAAACTTCATGTAATAAACTTACTGTAAGGTGCTAATACTTCCATCCATTTAGATACAAATTCTTCATTTCTACTAATGTACATAGTTCTAGGTATTTTATATACTAGCCTATATAGCAATCCGTGCTGCTTTTCATATTTTTGTACAAAGTACTGTGCTCATTTTCAAAGCCTGGTTCCAGTGTTTAAATTCCTCAAGGGCATTCAAAAGGTGAATTCCATTTCACTCTTCAGAATGGACTTTGATGAAGCTGCTTGGGTTTTATTCCCAATTTTGTATAGTATTTTGTCTTGCCTTATTCCATCTACATTCCTCTATGCAGTGTCTTCATTTGTAAAGTACTTCTACCTCACATGGTATTGAGACTAAATACATTAATTTTTGTCGAGTCCTCCTTTTTAAAAGAGAACTCCGCTGTAGTTCTTCCTGATTCTCCTAGTACTTGAGCAATATAGAATCTTGAATCTGTTTCAGAGACTGCATCTTACATGCTGTGGAAGCTCTTTTTTGTAACTTTACAGTTCTAGGAATTCAGATAAACTTATGTTTTACCTGGTTTGGGAGCATGACGGTGAGTGGAAACAAAAGAGTAGGCTACCACTGAGAGCTAGATTCACACCACCACCAGGGTGAAATCTAGTCCAAGGAGTTTGCTAGATGCACTGAGTGTGGGTCTTATGAGACTCAAATACCCACATGCTTCTGACAAATTGGACAGGCATTTTTAGGTGCCTGGACATTTTGCTGACTTGGTTTTAATCTTTTCATCTGCCATTCAAAAATATGAGTGCCATAATTGTTCTGAAGCATTTAATGTACTCCTTCACTTGGGTCAGTAATAAATGCAAAGCACTTCTATTGCCCTAGTGGGATTAGCAGCCAGCCTTAAATCCTTATATCTAAATAGCTGTACATCATTACTCAATTTGGTCTAAAACATTATTTGATTTAATTTGGTCTAAAACATTATTTGATTTAATTTGGTCTAAAACATGATTTGATGGTGCTGTAGTTGGTAGCAGATTTATTAGTTATATGTTATCAGTAGTGTTGAGGAGTGCTTTATGATAAAATGTCTTGTTCCCCCTGAAATCTTAAGTGATAGCTTATTGGCCTGACGGCATGCACGGACACTGGTGGGAACTGGAGAGAATGGAGGAAATGCAGTGCCAGGACAGTGAATTTTGCATCTGACCCATGCTTGCATTGGCTTGCTTTCATGATGGCTTTTCCATGTTAGGGTTAGGCTAAGGTTGGGTTGTTTTGTCCCAAGTTAGTTTCTTTCTTCTTCACTTCCTTCTTATGATAAATTTAGTTTCGTTATTTGTACATGTACACTGTGCCACACGGGAAAGAGTTGACTGAGAGTGGAGTGGTTGTTAGGGAACAGTGTATCTGGCCCAAAATCTGTTTCTGATGTTTCCCAAGAGAAGAAGGGAGGTCAGTGTATATAAAACCTATTGTGTGCTGATGCATCTGCATCCACCCATTCTGCATGCAATGAGTGATAGTGCTGAGGTTTAGAGGAACAAGAGGAGAGGAAGAGATACCAAGTAAAACTAAGGAGGGGGGAAATGATTTAGATTTTCCTACTCAGGATGAAAATAGTGACAGATTACTCATGAGTGTTCTCACTTTAGCAAGGGTTTGTTTTAGAATGATAGTTTTCTTCTAATTTTGCAATTTCATAGGTCACATTTAGTTACCTGGAGCATTCTGGAACTGGATATAGTAGGGGATCTGAGGTGGCACCAGTACCTACAGTTGGGTAACCCAATCTTTCATGACAGTGTGTCAGAACTTGTAACTGGTTTTAGGAGGGTGCTACAACAGTGGTACCTCCTCACCATGGGGAGGAAAGTATATCCCCTCCACAAGTCTTTTGTAAAAGACTTCTAATACCTAAGAAACCTACCAGACCTGTGTAAGATAACTGAACTACTGCCTATTGTGGGGTTCTTTTGTTATTATCATCCTGTGATTGGTTCTGTATTAGGACTAGTAGAGGTGCTGACTGTCTGTTGTTCCAAGGAGGTCTTGCTGGTTGGCTTGAGTTAACCAAGCTGCTTAAGAAGCAGAGTCCTTTGTTATGTTTATTCCTATATATCACCAGTACTGTACTGTCCTGTAAACCACTCCCAGAATTCAGGTTGGTTCCTTGTTTAAGAAATTAGAGTTTAAAGAAGCAAAGGTGGACAAATCTTTAAGTACTTCACTGTAACTTTTTGTAAATGCTGATGAGTTGACTGCTGCTTCGCTTGACTTTTTTTGCATGGAAATGAGGTTGTTATTAATAAAAGTGGGTATTAGTTTCCTATTGTTTCTGATGGAAATGAAGTTTAAAACTGAATAGAAAGTTGAAGCTCTAGGAGGAAAGTGATTACTCTCAAAAGCCTGTGTGCAGCCCCCTGACCTGGAGGACCTCTCCAGGACTAAGCTCTCTCCACATCCCAGCAATTGTGGATAGAGAGTGTCCAAAAGCAGCTTTTCTACTGGATCTTTGTTTTGGGGTGGTTTTTTATGTTTCTGCTTCTCATCCAGTTGAGTATGGAAACATTATTAATGGAGCAAAGTATCTTTTGAGAGAGCAGAAGTGCTCTGGTCCACCTGTCAGGGTTCACATCTCCTTCACAGCAAGGATGTGATCTTATGCCCATCAGTGTGAAATGCTGAAGTCTTTGTCTCTCTGGGGTATCCCTGGCCGAATTGTAATCCTCAGTATGTAATCTGTGTACTCTTCCTGGCATGGGACTTGCAGCTACTACCAGGATGCTACAGGGATTTGCAGGACCAGTTTTCAGAACTGGGATTCTAATTGACTGCACACCAATTTATTCCAAAATGGAATAAACACCCATGGGGGAACTTAGTTCATTTCTCTTTCTTTTGTTCCATCCCTTTCTCCCACAAGTTCTCTCTGTGACAGCTGCATCCGATCCCTTTGCTGTCCACCAGAAGGTTTCAGTGTCCTGTAGAACATCATCTAGTTACCAGCAGTGACCAAAGATGTAGAAGTGTCTTCCCAGTGCCTTGTCCCAACTTCTCTACCATTCAGAACTAGCAGTGTAATTGGCAAGAGGACCCCCCCTAGTACCTTGTGTAGAAGCACCAACCTGCTAAAATAGGGAAATGTTAGATTAATGCCAACTGTGGCCATACATTTGCTTTCAAGGAGCAGAAGTCTTGGTTGCTGCTGAAGCTTGGACCTTCCCTTCTCCTGGATGCTTGTTGCCTGCATTTGTTCTATCAGCTCTAGTACTTGTACAGATGAGTGGTGAGTAACCTGAGAGAACAGGTTGGAAAATAATCTCTATGTTTCCTCAGATACCTACCATGACTTAAGGCTTTATATGTGTGACTTTGCACTCCATCTCCATGAAACTAATGTTACGTCCAGTCTGCGTGCATGGATCAGTTCTATGGATGCGTTAAGTCAAAAGGCAAGCTGGGATGTTATAACTAACATTCTAATTCCAAGCAGTAAAAATGCAAGTGAAGGATGGACAAAATAAACTCAAGACACCTCTGTTTTCTCCTAGATTTTGGCAGATCCTCCTGCTTCATGATTTTTAGGAACTATTCTGGTGAGCACAGTTGAGAGCATCTGTGGAATATCTGCATTTTGGTGGGTTGCATAAAAAGGAGGATTCCATCCCTGGAAATGTTCAGGGCTAGGCTGGATGGGGCTTTGAATCTGGTCTAGTGGCAGATGCCCCTGCCCATGGCAGGGGACTGGAACCAGGTGATCTTTGAGGTCCTTCCAACAAAAACCATTCCATGGTTCTGATTCTAAGAATTTCCCAGAGCTCTGAGGCTGCTGTTGTTAATAGCTTTAATTTGCTTTCAAAGCCCTGGTTTCACAAAAATATGGGGAGAAAAAGTCATTAATTTCATATCAAATTTTCACCTAAGGCATTAATTAGTTCATGTCTCAATTATATGATTGCTTATAAGTAACGTGCTAGCTCACTAGAAAAAGATCAGTGAATGGCTGTGCAGAATTGGAATAATTTTATGATGCGGAAAAGCTTCTACTCTGCAGGATGCTTACTGAGGTTCACTCCTTGAAAACAAAGCTACAAAATGCTGAGAAAGATACAAAGTCTTAGAAGGATGAGTAGGCTTAGACTCAACAAAAATGGAGGATGATGTTTTATTTTCTTGCATTGTATAGAATCATGGAACAGGGCCCTTAAAGATCATCTAGTTCCACCCACTCTGCCATGGGCAGGAACACCTCCCACTGGACCAGGTCTTTAAGTAGAAGAGGTTTTAGGAAAAGTTGATTAGTAATCACACCTATAAAGGTAAAAAGACCTTTCAGCTTTGACCACCATGGCTCTAACACGCAGGACCTGTTCCTAGAAGCAAAACTTTAAGCTCTATGTAATCACCAGAACCTTGTGGTTATATATTAATGTATAAACCTTGTTGTAGGAGTTAAATGTACCTAATGGTGGAGCAGGTGAGAGGACAGTTTCATAGTCCATTTTTCAAGCAAAAGTCCTCTTCCAATATCTCATGGGAGAGATTGTTATTTAAACTAGCCAAAATAAAATATGATGGGGGAAAATTAAGATGTTGGGCAGCTGTGCTACTTTCACAGTCATAGAATCATAGAATGCAGAGTTGGAAGGGACCTTCAAAGGCCATCTAGTTCAGGGACATCTTGCACTAGTCTCCTCAGAGCCTCATCAAGCCTGGACTTGAATGCCTCCAGGGATGCGGTCTTCAGCACCTCTCTGGGCAACTTGTTCCAGAGTCTCACAATCCTCATGGTGAAGAACTTCTTCCTAATGTCTAATCTAAACCCGCTCTACTCTAGTTTAAAAGCATGGTCCCTGGTCCTATTGCTACATGCCCTTGCAAACAGTCATTACATTTGCTTCTGTCTCAGTCTGGTTGAAGCTCTGGATGGCTCTAAACAGTGTAATGAGGAAGAAGGTTCATCTTATCATCAACTATGGGCTGGAATTGAACTAAAGCATCGTCAAAGGACACAACACTCACTGAAGACATTGCTCTGCCAGGCTGTCACTTCAGTATTTAAGAAGGCAGCATGATGCTATATGTCATACTTCAGGAGTAATAAGTAGATAAGTCATGCAATGGTGCACAGTTAGTAATTATTTCTGAGACTTCTGTATATATTTAAGAAATGCCACTTCCAGCCAGACCTCAGGTTTTGTTCAGTGGGATCAAGCATCGATTTTCAATTATCATCTATGCCAGTTCTTTTCCAGAATATACAAAATCCCAAAGCATTTTAAAATCATGTTTGCATAGCTTCAGTTTTTTAGCGCTTCCCAAAAGCTCTTTCCCTGCTGGAAAAAGGAGTTTCTCCAGTTTTTCCATGACGAGTCATCTTGCCAATGTCCTCAAAGCCGCCTACATGAAAGCTTTAAAACTTCTGCCCCCGTCCTGGTCTCACACTGTTTCTCCCCCTCCCCCCCGGTGCTTCCGCCCGCGTAATGCCCCAGCTATGCAGGTCCCTGCTGCTCAGGGTCACTCCTTGCTGCAAGGGCAGGGTTAAACATTCCCAAAGCTTCCAACAGCTGCCCGTCCTTAATGATAGTTTCAACACAGAGCAAACCTCTGGTTTCCAGACCCTGTCACCACTTGACCATGCGATGGCGCTTGTGCACGCCTGATTATATTCCCTTGCCTTTTTCCCCAGCCTCTATGAACGAACACTCAGTTCATCAGTTCTTCCACTGCCACAACCGTTTTGGCACAGCCGGTTTAATAACTTGTGTTCCCTTACCATGATGATAAAATTACAGACGTGCTCTTTCTTGAGGGAATTCCTTTAACAAGATCCCTCGGCACCAGAATTCTGTGGTTTTGCCTTTGCTGCTCTTGCTTCTGTAAAGCTGTGTCTGTACCATAGAATGTGCTGTGTTGGAAGGCACCTTTAAAGCTCATCTCGTCCAATCCCCCTGCAATGAGGAATCATAGAATAGTTTGGGTTGGAAGGGACCTTACAGATCATCGAGTTCCAACCCCCCTGCCATAGGCAGGGACACCTCTCACTAGATCAGGCTGCTCAGTGCCTTGTCCAGCCTGGTCTTGAACACATCCAGAGACGGGGCATCCACAACCTCTCTGGGCAACCTGTTCCAGTGCTTCACCACCCTCACTGTAAAGAATTTCTTTCTTATGTCAAGTCTAAATCTACCCCCTTCCAATTTACATCCATTGTTTCTAGTCCTCCCATCTGATATCATATTAAAAATTCCTTCCCCTGCCTTTCTGTAGGACCCCCTCAGGTACTGATAAGTTACTATAAGGTCCCCCCTGAGCCTTCTCTTCTCCAGGCTGAACAACCCCAACTCCTTCAGGGCAGTTGCTCCAGCCCTTTGACCATCTTTGCGGCCCTTCTCTGGACCCTCTCCAATAGCTCAATGTCCTTCCTGTGTTGAGGGCTCCAGAACTGGACGCAATACTCCAGGTGTGGTCTCACCAGTGCCGAGTAGAAGGGCAAAATCACCTCTTTGGACCTGCTGGTCACACTCCTCTTGATGCAACCCAGGATTTGGTTGGCCTTCTTGGCTGCGAGTGCACACTGGTGGCTCATGTTGAGTTTGTCATCAACTGACACACCCAAGTGACATCTTGCACTACATCAGGTTGCCCAGAGCCCTGTGCAACCTCACCTTGAATGTTTCCAGCAATGGGACATTTCCTACCTCTCTGGGCATCCTCTTGCCAGTGTTTCCTTATCTCTAATTAAATCTATCCTTTTTAGTTTGAAACCATTACTCCTTAACCTATTGCAACAGGCCCTGCTAAAAACTTTGTCCCAACACTTCCTGTAGGCCCCTTTTGAGTACTGAAAGGCCATTCTCTAATTTTCTATACGCATATAATTTCTATATGCATATAATTTCTATACATCTCCAGTTTGTCTTACTGGCGTAAGTGCTTGCTTCCCATCCCAGCTAGAATACACATTTTCAGAGAGTTTTGAGTATGCAGTGAGTAATACTTCAGCTGTGACGGTCACAAACTGTACTTAAGCAATAGAAGTATGTAAATAAGTTCTCCTCCTGTTTTACCTTGAATAAATTAAAACCCAAACAAGTCTCCTAAGGGGTGAGGCGTGCAACGAGGAAGGAACAAGAAAATTTTGGTGCCAAGAAACTGGTATCTAGTCAAAGGCATTTCCTCAAATATTTAATTTAATACCTACTCTTCAATGTATTTTATAAAATACAAGGAACTAAAACACCATCAAGCACGGATGAAAACAGTTAATGTTACAATTGTTAATATATATGATATTCAATGAAACCTTCCTCAACACATGTAAGCAAACACCAACTTTCCAGTTCAAGAAGTTCCTCTGTAAAGCCTAGTAAATTTATTTTTACTATTACAGTACTTTTGCAAAATAAATAAGATTCACCAATTAAATTTCATGGTTCACAGTTCTAAGGATTCAAGTAAATAAGGGTACCAGCTCTCCTTTATTGCCCCTCTGTGGACATTTGTCAAGAACTCTAACACACTTAGACAGCACACACTATGTTGCTTAGAAAGCCTCTTCCCATGCCAACTGTTACACAATTCTATTTTTAGCTATTTTAGTTTATTTAGCTTATGATGAAGACCTGCACAGCATTTTCTCCTGCAAGAGTGCCTGAAGGTTCTCTGATGAATTTTTCTTCCTGATTTTGCTTTATCACCTATTCAATTGTGTAATCCATTCTAAAACTCAAAACATTTCTTTCACAACGTAGCCCTAACTACTACACATACAGAATTAAGATGCAGCTTTTGCAAGTTTTCATTAAAGCAGCTTTATTTACCTCAGTGACCAGCACTAAGCACATGAAAGTAGACTTTTACTTTATGATTTCCACCTGGCAACAGCCAAAATGCTGTTCATAATGAATTTTAGCAAAAAAACCCCATTTTTCTCGTCTTTAAATTGTTTGTCGTTCATTCTTTTGGCAGTGATTGAATACCACCTAATCTTTTATAAATCTAAAATGTAGCCGTACTTTTCAACCCAAAACCAAAAAAGGTACGAGAGCTCAATTAGTCCCTCCACAGCATTCTTGTGTTCCCCATCTGGTTTTGGCTTCTTGCCTGGCTGTCTGACAATAGGTGTGCTCAGCATGCTGAGGCAGGGACCGCTGGCACAGCCCTGCAAACCTTGTGCCTCTTAATGCTTCAGGCACACAAACTGTCCCCTCAGCACCAGGGGGACCACTGAAAGGTAAGTTTTTGCTTTTAAGTGTTTTGGACACCGTGGTCTTAAATGACTCACATTTTTTCTGAAGGAACCGACTTCCTTGCTCCTTTGCATTGTTGCCATTTTACCAATTTATATATTCACACAAGGGATTTTTTTTTATTTGTTGGAGAGGGTCCAGAGGAGGGACACAAGGATGATCAGGGGGCTGGAGCACCTCTGCCACAAGCACAGGCTGAGAGAGCTGGGTCTGTTCAGCCTTGAGAAGGCTCTGAGGGCATTTTATAGTGGTCTACCAGTACCTAGGACCTACAGGAAAGCTGGCGAGGGACTGTTTGCAAGGGCATGGAGTGATAGGACAAGGGGCAATGGATTTAGACTAGAGCAGGGCAGGTTTAGATTTGACAATGTGAAGAAGTTCTTCACCATGAGGGTGGTGAGGTACCAGAACACGTTGCCCAGAGAGGTAGTGGAGGCCCCATACCTGAAGACATTCAAGGCCAGGCATGATGAGGCTCTAAGCAACCTGATCTAGTGCAAGATGTCCCTGCTTATTGCAGGTGGGTTGGACTAGATGGTCCTTCTCAATACATTCTATGAGTCTATGGAAAGTTTACATCTGTCTCCAAAAGAATTTTGAGCTGTATGGGAAGACATCTGTTTTGATGCTTAATGCTCTAGAGAAGTTGACTCTTCGTACCTACCACTGCAGCTTACAGGCTGCTGAAGAGCTGCAGTAGATAGATATTAAACCAATCACCTCCTATCAATTTAAGTAGATCACGGAGTCCCCATCTGAAGTCAGGTGAGGACAGCAAGAGGTGAGGAGCTTCTTCAGAGAAGCCTTTCCTTAAATTGAGCGTGTGCTTTGCTTCACACTTTGGCTCCATTCTTGAGTCATGTCAGTCCAATCCCATATGACAGTTTCAAGTAACAACATGTAGATTCACGTAAGATCCTAGAAAATAGATTGCTCATATCTCTGCCAGAAGAACTCAACTTCAGTTTTACATAGGATATTTGATGTGAGGGTTTCAAAGTACTGTCGTGGCAAACCCAGAGCATGGTTAATGTAACCAGGGCAGAATTTTGCTAGAAAGAGCACATATTAACACAGCTTTCAACCCACAAATACAAACACTAAAAATGAGTGTTGTCTTTACTGCCACTTTCTTGCAGCAAATTTTCTTGCTATGAAAGTCTCTCTGAAAAGGGGGTTTGTCCCTCAGTGCCATGGTTTGTTTTGTAATGCCCCGCTGTCCTTAAACTCTATTATAAGAGCAACAGGGAGGGGCTGGCAGAGTCCTCTCTCCAAACACAATGCTTATGCAGTCACTGAAGCAGACAGCCCGCAGGGCCATCTACAACCTCTTAAGCCAGGAAAACAGAACTACGTTTGAACTGTTTTAATCTCCTTTTTTCCCCTAAGTTCTGTCAGTGCTGACTTACAGACATTTTTCAGGTTGAATATTTACTAATCTTTTCACCTTTATTATATCTACTCATCAACAGCTCTGGAGGCGATGTCCTTGATTCATGGACAAATAAGGCAAATGAAACATGAACTGACAGTATTATAGAGTAAATCCTGAATATATTTTTTTAAACTCTCCTCCCCAAGACAATGAGTGACTAAACCAAGAGGATGTAATTTGAAATTCTAGAATAAATAAATAATTAACCCCTCTATGTAGCTAAAACTTCCTTTAAGCTGCCACAATAAAGAAGTGCTAGAAATAAAACTGACAGTGAAACCCTATCTTTAATAACTAAGTAATAGCAGGTCTACTGGTCATTTATAAAATAAGGTATTTTAAAGATTTCAATGCAGCAGTTGTCACTTCTCCAGAGGTTGCCAGAGACCTGGCTCAACATAAGGGCCACCCCAGTGATCTTCTTTTGTTTTTCTTTTCTTTCTGTAACTTTTCCGTTTTAAAAAAAAATGAGGGTTTTTTCCTCTTTTTTTTTTTTAACAAAGGAAAAAAACTGTTCATTTTGATCTTAAGCAGCTGAAAAAACTGTGCCTGGAATCTTCCCAAAAAATTCATTTGGAGGCCAACACCCTTTATGGAAAATTTCAGACTTGTGAAAGCTGGCAGCTTTATGAACAGCTTAAAACCTATATGATATAAAACCTATATGATATAAAGACAGCTTCAAAGTAAGTGATACTATGCTGCACATTGCTAATCTTTTTTAAACAGAAAGGTTATCTGAGATAGATAAGGCAACTGTAGAGATTTCATATCTGCCTTGTAACATTTTCACTAATTTAAACCTTCACGAGAAGTGTGGCCATTTGGTCCATGGAGGTGATTCTGCCCCTCTATTCCACTCTGGTGAGATTCCACCTGGGGTACTGTGTCCAGGTCTGGGGCACTCAGCACAGGAATGACATGGATATGTCCCCCCAAGCAAGGGGGAGAATAGATTGAGAACAGCCCTAAAGAGAAGTACTTTAGGGGTGTTTGATGAGAAGCTCAACATGGGAAAAACAAGGATCTGTTGAACCAGGTCCAGAAGAGGTCTCAAAAATGGTAGGAGGGCTGGAAGAATGTGGGGAGACCTTATTGCTGCCTTACTGTAGTACTTATAGGGGACTTACAAGAAAGCTGATGACAAACTTTTTAGAACTGCAGCACTAGAACAAGGGTTAATGGTTTTTAAAAGAGGGTAGATTTAGATTAGATATATAAGGAATAGGCTTTCTACAGCAGAGGTGGTGAGGCACTAGAACAGGTCTTCCTGATAGGTAGTGGAGGCCCCATCCCTGGAGACATTCAAGTCCAGGCTTGCTGAGGCTCTAAGAAAACCTGATCTAGTGCAAGATGTCCCTGCTCGTTGCAGGAAGGTTGGACCAGATGAACTCTAAAAGTCCCTTCCAACCCAACATACTCTGTGATTCTATGATTCTTGTGTAGCACTGCACAGGGAGACTGAACACGCACCTTCTGCATTCCTCTTCTGGGTCCAAATGCCAAAGATGCTTCCACCAGGGTGCTCTTCACATCAGATGCAGTTCTTTTAAGATGCACAATGATATTTTAATAAAAAACATGTCAGTTGGTAGCCTGGTAATTTGAACAAATTCTTAATAACTTGTTTCACGTGTAGGAATCATTAGAAGATCTGTTCAAACCCAAGCCCATTTTCCAGATGGCAAACAGAATATTCTCAGATCACATTTCACTGTTCAATCTGTGTATTTCATGCTCCTCTGCTACTCAATATCCCAGCCTTATGGTGATCACGATGAACCTCCTCTAAGTGGAAGATCCCAGCAGTGTCTATATCAGGGCTAGAGATTATGTTTTACAATACTATGAAAGCCTTCTCTGAAAGACCTTTGCTTGTTTGAATTTAATGGGAGTTTCTTTAAAATAATTTTGTGTACTAACAAGTGATGGTACATGTCATTACTCTGATTCATTACTTCATATATTACAACTCCCATTAAAAGAAAATACTACTCTCTTACAACTATCTTACAACATTTATCACACTTTGCACTCAAGCCTTTGACTCCCAAGCATTTTGGCTGCTTGTACACACTGGTGGGCCAGTCAGCATCACAGCTTTGGTTGCCTGAATTTGTCCCACATTTGGATACTGACAGACATAGTCAAATTCAACCATGCTGCTGAATAAAACAGGAGAGCACTTCTAGTCTTCGAGATGCCTGTCTCAGTGGCCAGCCTCAAGTGGCACAGTCATTTATTCTGACAAACATCAGGCCAGATGCTACCCAAAACCCAGGCACTATGACAGCTTGGGAACCTTTCCAGCCCAAGTTGAGCCTTCCAAGTCTTGTTTCCCAGAAGTTATGCAAAGCTTCCCATCAACGCTAAGCCAGCTCTCTCTTCAGGTCTCTCCAGAGAGCAGCCTGAAGACCAATGGTGGTTGCAAAGTGCAGATGAAACTGCCAAAGCCATTTCACAGCCTCCCAGGGGAGGGTGACAGGCAGCACACCAAGCTGCAGCATTCAGCTGGTGCTCCAGCTCCATGGAGAGAACATGGCTAGGTGGAAGCGCTTTGTGCAGTAAACCTAGGAGGTCTGCTAGATACTGAAGCCAGAAGATATGACAGGTGACTGTCATAGGGTTCTGTACTGATCTTATTCTGTTTTTAATGAGTATCTAGAAGAACCACCTGGAGAATTAAGGAAGTTTCTACTTGAGAGCAGCCTGTGATCAAATTCATAACATCACAAATGGTTTGGGTTGGAAGATCATCTAGTTCCAAGCCCCTGCCATGGGCAGGGTCACCTCCCACTAGATCAGGTTGCTCAAGGCCCCATCCAACCTGGCCCTGAACATTTCCAGGGATGAGCCTTCCACTATGCCACTGAGCAACCTGTTCCAGTGACTCACCACCCTCATGGGAAAGAATTTATTCCTAACATGTACTGTAAATCTACCCTCTTCCAGTTTAAAACCATTACCCAATTTAATTATTTCCCGATAGAGTCCCTCCCCATCTTTGCCGTAGGCTCCCTTTATGTACTAAAAGATTGCTTTAAGGACACCCCAGAGCCTTCTGTTCTTCAAGCTGAACAACCCCAACACTCTCAACCACTCCTTGTAGGAGAGGTGCTCCAGCCCTCTGACCATTTTTGTGGGCCTCCTCTGTACTTGCTCCACCAGGCCCTTGTCATTCCTGCACTGAGAACTCCAAAATTTGATGCAATCCTCCAGGTGAAGTTTCATCAGAGCAGAGTGACAGAATCACCTCCTTTGACCTGTTGCCCATGCTTCTTTTGATGCAGCCCAGGATATGGTGGGCTTTCTGAGCTACTAGCACAAACTGCTGGTTTCTCATCAAACAATACCCCTGAAGTACTCCTCAGAGCTGCTCTCAACCCATTCTCCTTCCTAGCCTGCATTTGTGCTTGGAATTGCCTCAACTCACATGCAGGACCTTGCACTGGGCCTTGCTGAATTTCATGAGGTTCAACATGGCCTTATGGGACCAACCCTTCGGCCTGTCCAGATCTCTCTCAATGGAATCCCCTCCCTCCAGTGCGTTCATCACTCCACAGACATTGGTGTCACCAGCAAATCTGCTGAGGGTGCACTCAGTCCCACTGTCCATGTCACCAACAAAGATGTTAAACAGCACTGGTCCCAGTACCAACCCCTGAGGAACACTACTCATCACTGGTCTCCACTTGGATGTGGAACTCTTGACCACAGCTCTTTTGAGTGTGGCCATCCAAACACCTTATCCACTGAGTGGTCCATTGTTGCAGTATGGGCACAGGCTATAAAGGGTTAACAACTGCTCAGCTCAGAGCCTGAGGCAAATCTTATCAAGCCACCTGATGGTCTTGGAGCTCGATTGTGTCTTCCACTGTTTTGGGAAGGAGTCCTCGATGGTCTGGGAAATTATCAAAGGAGGAACAGATAACAAGGACTTGTGTGCAGCTGTGTGTTGGCAGAAGAACTCTAAGAGGAGGGTCTGACATTAATGCAAGAACGTAACTTGTAACCAATCAGTATGTTAGTAGCATTGATAACTAGCCATCACTGTATATAAGCTTGTCTCATGCTCACAATAAACGGATTCTGGCAGATCATATTGATCGTGGAGGTCAGCCCCTTCTTACACCTACCGTCCTACTTCATTAGTCCATCCATCAACTCCATGTCTTTCCAATTTAAGAGACCAGGATGCTGTGTGAGATGGTGTCAGCTGCTTTGCACAAGCACAGGGAGATTAAGTCAGTTTCTCTTTGCTTATCCACCACTGCTATAAAGCCATCACAGAAGGCAACCACATTTGTGAGTCACGATTGCCCTTAATGAAGTCATGCTGGCCGTTGCTGGTCACCTCTTTTATTTTCCCTGTGCTTTAGCATAGTTTCCAGGATATGCTCCACAATCTTGCTGCACACAGAGGTGTGACTGACAGGCCTTTAGTAACCCAGGTCTTGCTTTTCTCGCTTTTTTTAAAATGGAGGTTGTTTCCCCTTTATGTCTGTGGCAACTTCACCAGATTATGACAGTTTCTCAAATACGACAGGTAACGACTTAGCAAGTTCATCTGTCAGCTCCCTCAAGACCCTTAGATGCATTGCATCAGGTTTCGTGGATTCATGCACCTTCAAATTCTTCACACAGTCTTCTCCTACAGCAGGCATTCCTCACTGTCTCCTTGTTCTCCAAGCCTCTGCCTTTTTCTTCTGTGATTTGGGTAGTGCGGCTAGAGCACTTGCTCTAGACCAGTCTCCTGTCACATTCTGGAGAGGGCTCACATTTGCCCTGGTATTCCCTGAACCACCAACACTTCCGTAGAAGCTTTTCTTACTGCCTTTGATGTCTTTGGTCAGATTCAATGGACCTGGACCTTAGCTTTCCTAACCTGACTCCTGGCCTCTCAGAAAAATTATCTGTATTCCTCCCAGACTTCCTGTCCTCTCTTCCACCCCACAGGCTTCATTTTTTTTTTTGAGTATGATTTTCTCCGGGAGCTCATTGTTCATCCACGAAGGCCTCTTGGCCTTTCTGCCCAAAGTTTCCACCACTTCTGAGCTTGGAGGATGTGATCCTTGAATATTAATGAGCTTACTTGGCCTCTTCTTCCCTCAGGGCTTTATCTCACAGTACTCACACCAAACAGATCTGTGAAGATGGCAAAACTTGGTCTCCAGGATAGTGAGCTTGCTGTGCACCTTCCTCATTACCCTAAGGATCTTGAACTCCACCATCTCATGGTCACTGCAGTCAAGGGTGCCCTTTATCTTGATATTCCCCATCAGCCCCTGCTTGTTGGTTCCTCTATCATCACACAAGGGATGAGATGAGTATTCCTCTCCTGGATGCCTTCTACTCAAGACTGGGTGACTTTACAGAACTTTTGCCTGAGTCGAAATCCTTTGGTTCACAAAGAAGTGAGTAAAATTTAATGGCTTAGACCAATAATCTAAACAGCTCTAACACTTTACCAATGGAAAAGCCTAATTTTTTTAAATTTAATCTATATTTTTCTTTTTCTTTTTTTTTCTGGCTATCTGAAGTGACTTCCCATTACCAGGAAAGCAGTATATACTTCATGTATCTCAGGTTTTTTGCCCCAGTCGCTATTAAGCCACTAGAGATTTTTAAAGCCTCTGAATCCTTTTACGACCCTCTGTGGCATCATCAGTTTTCAGTCTACTTAAAAAAAAGAGAACACAGCAAATATTTGTACTGCCTTCTCCACTGTTAACATCCCCAAACAGCACTAGTGTTTTTTGTCCCACCATTATACCAGACTATTTTTGAGGTATATTGTGACTGCATCCCTTTAATATTTTCTAAAACCTCAGCTTTCCATGATTTAGTAATATCTTCTAGCTACATAACTTGCATTCATTAATCCTAGACACATAATTTTCCACTTGGACACATTAAGACATAACTTAAGTGGTTTCATTTACAAAGTAATCCAGTTTGTGTGACTGTTGTTGTCTTTTCATCATCATCCATACTTAATCTAACATCTTTTTCACAGACACAAAGTCAGTGGCCATCCTGTGATAACTTCTAGACCATGGGTGGAAGTGTTGGGTCAAATAGATACCGTAACTAAGAATCCATTTCTGTGAATAATCTGGCAGTTTGGTTATTTTTGGAACATTTGTGATTTCTTCAGATCTGTCAGTCTGCCACCTTTTAAGTAATTTAATACTATACAGAAATGAAGTGAGATCACCAGTGTATAATACAAAGCACATTAACTAAGTCTGCTCTATCCATCCACACAGTTTTGTGCTGAAGCTTCTCACCTGCTCAAGTAATGAAGCTCAGTGTGTTTGCCAAGATGTTTATTCTATAATCTGCACTTACTGGTATTAGTTACATTCCTGCCCTTTCATTCTTTATCTAAGAAATCCTATATTTTCCATTATTTTCCTGAAGACTGACTTTAACATGATGGGTTTGCTTATTAATACCTGACTCATCCCGCTCAGACAAATAGAACTGGCCCTGTTATCAGCTCTTTTGCAAAAGGCTTGAGCTATTTCAGTTTACATTTACATAAACGGACCTCCTCTGATGACAACCGCAGGGATGAGTGTATTTTGAGGAATGTATCACCCTGTATTTTCTCCTATACTTGTATATCTCACTGGGTATTTTCTACTGGTTACTGTCCAGAAACAGCTTATGACATCTACCAGACTTTTAGTCTGACAAGATTTCCCTTCTTACATTCAATTTTAAGGCTGCAGATTTATCTGGACTTGTACATGAAACAGTAACAATAGAAAGACTGACTGCTTCCTTCACTTTGGGACATATTTTTACATGCACTCCTTTTCAGTCCAGCTGCCCCAGATAACGCATGTAAAATGCTCTGGGTACAGTTGTAGCTTATACCACAAAACATCACTTTGGATGACATGCTCTATGCCATGCTCTTCTCTTTCTGAGTAGATTAATTCTAGCCAAGGAACTGACCTTCCTGGCAAACAACTTAAACATTACAGATTTTGTAGAGTGAAAAATGCTGTATTTAATCTTCATAAATCGCAGAAACATTTTGTTAGCTTTGCCACAGGGAAAACAGCATTTACACCATCAACTGTTTTTCAGCTAGTGATGGAAAAAGACATTTGCTAAAACATCTTGCTGCTAACATACTACAACACTCATTATCCTCTACTGTCCTAGTCAGGGGCAGTTTGAGCAGTGATATAAGCAGTACAAAACCAATATTAAACACTCAGGTGTTTGGGTTCTTTGATACATACCATGGATTGCTTGGATTAACAGCTAGGATGTTAATAATAGAAGTAATTTTTCATGGACATTACAAGTGGTTTAGTGGATAATAGGATTACAAGCACTGCCTCAGAACCAGACATACAAGTTTTGTATTTAACTACCCCTGCTTCCTGTGTAGTTAGTTTTAAAGGTGGGCCACAGCCAGCTACAAAGAAAAGATGCTTTTCCCAACTCTCCCTTTCAGTACCACCATCTAACACAGTTAGGAAGTAAACCTTTTTACCACTGTTACAAGCAATTTTGTTAATCCTCCTTCGTCATTCCTTTTTCATCAAATGACTGCAGGTAAGTATTAGTGCATGCACAGTATTATTAGTAACTATTTCAGAGAAAGTTCTGGAAGATTTCAGATCCCTGGATAACATCAGTATTTGCTTTTTATAGGACTTGCAAATAGAAGTTGGAAGACAGAAAAATTATTCATAGAATTTCTATGAAATACATTAACAGAAGGCTATTCTGGCAGAAATTAAAACCCCCACACACTTCCTTTCCTACAGAGCCTCCGACACTGTGGCTGCACAGGAAAAGGAGAAACAGAGCACTTCAGCAGCCTCAGTATGTTTACTGTATAATAAAAGTAGCCTTGATTCAACCCAAAATAACCAACCCCAACCAGTTGATGGGGTCATCAATGTGGAAAAATTGCTATTGTTAAGGAAAAATTATAACATAATGGCATGCTAAAATAACTCAACTTGGGTGTAGAACAAAAAACTCCATCTTTTTACATACAGTCTTCAAACCAGCCAACACAAAGAAGACAAACCCAAACCTCAACTTAGCATCTTACAATGCAGGGTAGTTAGCAAGAGCTTGCTAGAAGGAGCTGGAGCTTGAGAAATCTAGCAGTTACTTGGCACACTGCTGTATCCTAAGCATGTTGCCAATACCTGGAAAGGGATCTAAAAAAGAGACAAGAAAGGAAATGGTTCTGTACTATTTTTTACAGTTTATTTACATGTAAATTATCAGTGAGATAGATGCAAACATTACCAGCCATACTGGCTGACAGCTGTACCAGTTTTTCATGACTTGACACACTTCTTTTTAAGGACATCAGGACAGAACTCATCGTAACATTGTAATAACTAGTGTGATAATTTAAGTGTCCAAGTAAGAACCTACCAGCACGTCTCTTCAGAACTAACTCCATGACTGTCGAGTATAAATTTAGGAGCCATCAACTTAATTTGCTTTTGTGAAAGCAAAGCCAGCATGGTACCTGCTGCTCAATGACGCTAAAAGAAGCTCTAGGGAAAAATATAATGAAACACTGGATCATACATTTAACTGAAACTGGAAAACAAGGGCTCTGCTCCAACTGAACTATAAACTCTTAGATACAAGCTATATTCTCTCCCTGTTCTATCAAATCTGACCCACCCAATCACCAATTAAGTTAAAAAATGGTATTACTTACAATATATTTTTACCATTTGCCTACTCCATTCCAAAAAGTGCAAGTTACAAAACCACTTGTGCAAATAAATTAATCTATACTGTTACAGAGTAGTGGTAGCACACCTATTCTATCTGCAGTGTTCAAGAGGGTTCTGCCCCTGGACTCCTCCATCAGCTGTGAATATCAGTTGTAAATATGGCTTCCTTTCTGGCAGCTCCACTGATGGGAGTTGCCCTGTTCCTGATCATACTAGGGTGGTTTTGGCCTACTGGAAAACCCAGTGGCTGAGACAACAGTTAGGTGGTGCCTGCAATGAAACAAAAAGTCTCTCCAATGACTCAAGAGCTGCTGGCACCCGCCTCCTGGGTAGTAAAAATAAATAAAAAAGAATAAAGGTGAAAGCTATCTACAGACTGGCCAACCAGTCATGATAGTTATTTGCCTTTCACTGGCATCACAGACTTTCTGAAGTCTTCTCCTGCAATGATCTAATATTTGGACATACCAAATCTTTGAGGGCAACATGCCCTGTATTCTGGATTGCCACTCATAATGTGAATGACAGATAAAATCACAGGAACACAGAATGCCTTGAGTTGGAAGGAACCTCCAAAGATCATCTTCGGTCCAACTCCCCTTGTAATAAGCAAGGACATGTTGCACTAGATCAAGCTGCTGCATAAAAATGTCCTTGGAACCAGAGACCTGACAAGATAATATGCAGTTTGTTACAATTTTCCAAGCATTTTACATTCACTGGAAAAAAACAGCTTAGACTCATTGAAGTTGGCTTTCCACAAGTCGAGTCCAACCCTTCTGTTGCTCAAGGCCGTGGCCAGCTGAAATATGAATATCTCCAAAGATGGAGACTTGGAAACCTGTTCCACCATTTGAACAAATCCAGAGTTGGGCATTTTTTCGGCCTTCTGTTTAAGTTGCATTTCCCGTGTTTGTGCTATCACTTCTTGTCCTTTTATCCATCGTAACTAAGAATCAGGCCCTACCATCTTTACTTCCTCTATCCATCACTAATANACCTATTCTATCTGCAGTGTTCAAGAGGGTTCTGCCCCTGGACTCCTCCATCAGCTGTGAATATCAGTTGTAAATATGGCTTCCTTTCTGGCAGCTCCACTGATGGGAGTTGCCCTGTTCCTGATCATACTAGGGTGGTTTTGGCCTACTGGAAAACCCAGTGGCTGAGACAACAGTTAGGTGGTGCCTGCAATGAAACAAAAAGTCTCTCCAATGACTCAAGAGCTGCTGGCACCCGCCTCCTGGGTAGTAAAAATAAATAAAAAAGAATAAAGGTGAAAGCTATCTACAGACTGGCCAACCAGTCATGATAGTTATTTGCCTTTCACTGGCATCACAGACTTTCTGAAGTCTTCTCCTGCAATGATCTAATATTTGGACATACAAAATCTTTGAGGGCAACATGCCCTGTATTCTGGATTGCCACTCATAATGTGAATGACAGATAAAATCACAGGAACACAGAATGCCTTGAGTTGGAAGGAACCTCCAAAGATCATCTTCGGTCCAACTCCCCTTGTAATAAGCAAGGACATGTTGCACTAGATCAAGCTGCTGCATAAAAATGTCCTTGGAACCAGAGACCTGACAAGATAATATGCAGGGTGGTGCCTGCAATGACATACAAAATCTTTGAGGGCAACATGCCCTGTATTCTGGATTTCCACTCATAATGTGAATGACAGATAAAATCACAGGGACACAGAATGCCTTGAGTTGGAAGGAACCTCCAAAGATCATCTTCGGTCCAACTCCCCTTGTAATAAGCAAGGACATGTTGCACTAGATCAAGCTGCTGCATAAAAATGTCCTTGGAACCAGAGACCTGACAAGATAATATGCAGGTATTCTGGATTGCCACTCATAATGTGAATGACAGATAAAATCACAGGGACACAGAATGCCTTGAGTTGGAAGGAACCTCCAAAGATCATCTTCGGTCCAACTCCCCTTGTAATAAGCAAGGACATGTTGCACTAGATCAAGCTGCTGCATAAAAATGTCCTTGGAACCAGAGACCTGACAAGATAATATGCAGGTATTCTGGATTGCCACTCATAATGTGAATGACAGATAAAATCACAGGGACACAGAATGCCTTGAGTTGGAAGGAACCTCCAAAGATCATCTTCGGTCCAACTCCCCTTGTAATAAGCAAGGACATGTTGCACTAGATCAAGCTGCTGCATAAAAATGTCCTTGGAACCAGAGACCTGACAAGATAATATGCAGGTATTCTGGATTGCCACTCATAATGTGAATGACAGATAAAATCACAGGGACACAGAATGCCTTGAGTTGGAAGGAACCTCCAAAGATCATCTTCGGTCCAACTCCCCTTGTAATAAGCAAGGACATGTTGCACTAGATCAAGCTGCTGCATAAAAATGTCCTTGGAACCAGAGACCTGACAAGATAATATGCAGGTATTCTGGATTGCCACTCATAATGTGAATGACAGATAAAATCACAGGGACACAGAATGCCTTGAGTTGGAAGGAACCTCCAAAGATCATCTTCGGTCCAACTCCCCTTGTAATAAGCAAGGACATGTTGCACTAGATCAAGCTGCTGCATAAAAATGTCCTTGGAACCAGAGACCTGACAAGATAATATGCAGGTATTCTGGATTGCCACTCATAATGTGAATGACAGATAAAATCACAGGGACACAGAATGCCTTGAGTTGGAAGGAACCTCCAAAGATCATCTTCGGTCCAACTCCCCTTGTAATAAGCAAGGACATGTTGCACTAGATCAAGCTGCTGCATAAAAATGTCCTTGGAACCAGAGACCTGACAAGATAATATGCAGGTATTCTGGATTGCCACTCATAATGTGAATGACAGATAAAATCACAGGGACACAGAATGCCTTGAGTTGGAAGGAACCTCCAAAGATCATCTTCGGTCCAACTCCCCTTGTAATAAGCAAGGACATGTTGCACTAGATCAAGCTGCTGCATAAAAATGTCCTTGGAACCAGAGACCTGACAAGATAATATGCAGGTATTCTGGATTGCCACTCATAATGTGAATGACAGATAAAATCACAGGGACACAGAATGCCTTGAGTTGGAAGGAACCTCCAAAGATCATCTTCGGTCCAACTCCCCTTGTAATAAGCAAGGACATGTTGCACTAGATCAAGCTGCTGCATAAAAATGTCCTTGGAACCAGAGACCTGACAAGATAATATGCAGGTATTCTGGATTGCCACTCATAATGTGAATGACAGATAAAATCACAGGGACACAGAATGCCTTGAGTTGGAAGGAACCTCCAAAGATCATCTTCGGTCCAACTCCCCTTGTAATAAGCAAGGACATGTTGCACTAGATCAAGCTGCTGCATAAAAATGTCCTTGGAACCAGAGACCTGACAAGATAATATGCAGTTTGTTACAATTTTCCAAGCATTTTACATTCACTGGAAAAAAACAGCTTAGACTCATTGAAGTTGGCTTTCCACAAGTCGAGTCCAACCCTTCTGTTGCTCAAGGCCGTGGCCAGCTGAAATATGAATATCTCCAAAGATGGAGACTTGGAAACCTGTTCCACCATTTGAACAAATCCAGAGTTGGGCATTTTTTCGGCCTTCTGTTTAAGTTGCATTTCCCGTGTTTGTGCTATCACTTCTTGTCCTTTTATCCATCGTAACTAAGAATCAGGCCCTACCATCTTTACTTCCTCTATCCATCACTAATATACACGGATAAACTCCCCTGAGCCTTTTCCAGGCTGAGCAGTCTCAGCTCTCTCAACCTCTCCTCATATATCAGGTCTTCTGATCCCTTGACTGTTTTAATGGCTTAGCTTCTATGAAAGTGTTGTATAGTACATGCTATTAGAGATGTGTTCCAACCAAGGATGTTATGAAAACATGCACAAAAATAACAAACTATTCAACTGTTTTTTTACTTCCTTATATCAGATCTACCTTGCTGTTGATTATCAACCATAGAATGACAGAATAGTTTGGGTAGGTAGGGACCTTAAAGATCGANAACCAAGGATGTTATGAAAACATGCACAAAAATAACAAACTATTCAACTGTTTTTTTACTTCCTTATATCAGATCTACCTTGCTGTTGATTATCAACCATAGAATGACAGAATAGTTTGGGTAGGAAGGGACCTTAAAGATCGAGTTCCAACCCCCCTGCCATAGGCAGGGACACCTCCCACTAGATCAGGCTGCCCAGTGCCTTGTTCCGCCTGGTCTTGAACACCTCCAGAGAGGGGGCATCCACAACCTCTCTGGGTAACCTGTTCCAGTGTTTCACCACCCTCACTGTAAAGAATTTCTTTCTTATGCCAAGTCTAAACCAACCATCATCTTTCTCTGATCTTATTCCAATGGCCACTTCTGACCTGACAAGACTATTTACTTAAGGCTATTTCATGTTAGTAGCACATGTCTAGCCAAACTCAGCAATGCTTTTTTAAGTATATAAATAATATAGGGAGCCTCCTCCGAAACACAGGTCTGGGCTGATTCTATGTAAGGTGAAGTATGGAAAGACTGAAATAAACTACAAGCATAATCCAAACTGCTTTTTAAGCCTGTCTGTTGAGAAGAAAACACTAGTGCACAAGATTAAAGCTGAACCCAAAAGCTATTTCGTAACATAAACAACACACATATGCTGTTCATGGCCAGATAAGTCACGTTTGCAACTTTTGATAAGCGCAACAGTCAATTTCCTTCCAGTTTAAATAACAAGAACTGCATACAAAGTAACCTCCTTGAGCCTCACAACTAGCCAAGAAATCCAACCCAACTGTATGTACACTTCCTGATCTCCATGAAGTTACTCCTGGTTATGTGATTTTCCTGATGCCTTGAAAAGTTTAGGATCCATCTTTTCATGCATCACCAGAAATTCTTTTCTAGAAAAAAGAAATAAGTTGCAATTAACTTTCAGGACAAGGATGAGAAAACACCACTAGCCAAGACTTTGGTTTTCACAGCACACTATTTCAAATTTTTGAGGCGAGCACCTCCACTCTAATCCCGGTGGAGTGGGGAGGGGAAGGGAGACAGCACAGGCCGCGCCGACCCGTCACGCGTGTATGGGCCGACTTAGGTGTGGAAAACCGACTGGGCCCACAGGTGCTCCAACAGCACAGATCCCCTCTAGTAGTTGTTGTTATTCGCAGTAATTCCCACTGGTGGCTGCCCCCCGCGGCCGGGGTGCCCCAAAGCCACGCAATCCCCGACCCCACGCCCTGCGTCCATCCCAGCGCGTTGTTTCCCCGCACCCTAAAAATTCAACCTTCCCCCGTTCGCCGATGCGAGTAAAACAGGCCGGCTGCAGAGCGCAGCCCGCCGGGCCGCAGCGAGGCCGGGCAGGGCCGCAGGCCTGGCGGCCCACGAAGGGTGGGGGAGGCTCGCCCGGGCGGCGCCAGCATGGTGGGGCCGGGAGGGAGGATGGGGTGGTGGATCCCCGGGGCAGCCGATCCGTTTTGGGGGCGCACGCCGAGCCCCAAGCGGCGCTTCGCGGCCGAGCTGCGGCGGAGGCGGCGGCAGGAGGAGCCGCAGGGAGCCAAACGCG
>VZTY01016404.1:251485-372229 GCA_013400935.1 Turnix velox | reverse complement strand
CAGGTGGAGGGCGCTGGGCGCCATCTTGAATTAATCGTTCGCCATAGTCCGTGTCTCCGCGCAGGCCGGGCCGGGCCGGAGGGGGGAGCCCCTGGCCCCGCTCATCGCAACGCAGGGCCGCAGGCTCCGGAGAGGGAAAGCTCGGAGCCCTTCCCCCACCCTTGCTTCTCCCCCCGCTTCTCCCTCCTCCTCGTCTCGGCGCCTGCCAGCCAGCGAGCGAGTCGCAGGGGAGCTTGGCGCTTTCCGGCCCGTGGCGGCTTCCTGTGCAGCCGCGCCAGAGCTGCCAGCCGTGTCCCCTCCTGCTGGCTGCCATCTCTTCCCTTTCTCCTTGTCGGCCGGGAATAGGGGCGGGAGTTTTGCCCTCAGCCTCCATTGCTCAGTCAGGGGCCGGGTGTGGAGAATCTCCCCAGATCCCCTTGGGCCCCCAACTTCCCCCTTAGTGTTTTTTTCTCTTCCTCACTGATTTTCCTCTCCTGCGGAGGCCCCCACCTCAGTGGAAGGTAGTTTCGAAGGGATCCCCGGGACTGGTTATTATCCTTATTTAGTTAAAAATTAGCTTAGATGCCATCTGACGTACAACATCCCTGTGAAATCTGGAGAAAGCCTGTTTTTTTTAACCACTTTCTGTAAATAACCATGCTGCTGAGCTACAACAAAGAGGAAAAGACTTGTGTTTTTTGGTTGTTTTTTTTTTTTTTTTAAATCACAATGAAAACCAGTAGTGATTCTCCTGTAGAGACTGAGGGACATGCATCAAGAAATGAGACACGGTTGCATTTGTAAGGTTGTTTTTACTCTTTTAGCTATTCATCTATAATCCTCCTGACGCTTGTTTCCAGTATGAGAATTAGATGCTGTGGGAGTATAATTTTTTCACTTTTCCTTTGTGTGTGATTGAGACCGTGTGTGTCCATGACATTCTCCCTAAGTGGGTCGCGTAGGGGGAGTTGTGACACGGCAGCAGCAGCAGTCGTAGAGAGTAAACCTAGGATTGTCTTATAACCACAGCGAAGCTTCGGGAAGCTCAGGGCTCTAACCCAATTGGGACATGGAAGGCGTGCTGCAATTTTTAATGTGATGTAGCTAGGCATGATGGGAACTTGGTTATGGTTGTACATTAAGTCATTTCGGCGTAGGTAGGGGCCAGGGCTTAGACGTGAGGAATGTTGCTTTTTATGCCTTTTTTTTTTTTTTTTTTGAGGAAGCATCAGTTTTTTGCTGTGTGTTTGGATTATGCTCCTGACTCAGAATAAACAGATGTGCTGCTCTTTCCTGAGGAGTAGACAAAGGACTGTCTTTTTCATGCAAACTCGGGGTTTTTTTTTTAAGGATGGATTTTCTGAGATTTTCTTTTTCTCCGTTTCCTTTTTTGGTGAGAGCTCAGAAACTGACAGTTTCCGTGGCATATTTAAGCTCTTTTCTTTTGAGGAACTATTTTTAAAGTTGCCCTCTAAAACATGACAGCTTGTCTATTTCTTTTTATTTCATCTTGATTACCTTGGTTGGCCCATTGAGTAAAGAATTTGTAATCTGGCAAGACCAGTGAGTGCAGAGTCTATATTGCTTCTCTTGACTGACTGTATTCAGGATCATATATATGGAAAACACCCATTTTAATTTGAGGAAATTATTTTACTTCTAATAGCTTAATGCCATTTTTTCCCATTAATATATTATTTTTATCTTCTGTCACTTGAAAATATTCCTTGATTTTCATGAAACTAAAACCAGACAACACTCTAAATAAATAAATAAAAATCAGTTTGGAAGAACTGCATTTACAAACGAATTAGGTGTATTTCAGAGTAATGTTAATTCTTGATCTACATGAAGCTGGTATAGACTCAAACCAGGTAAAAGGTATAGATGTTTAGTTCTTTTTAGCAGTATTAAATCTGGGTTTTGGTGCCTAGACTTTTTCTAACATAGTGTGGAAGGATAGTTCCCAAGTTACTCAGATTTAATAAAGAGCCTGGTAGATTGGGGCACTGAGAAAGACTAATGAATGAATGTGGATGGGCACCTACTTCTCTTTGGGAGTTTAGCTTCCCAGACCGGAACTGAAAATTGATTCTGTCTGCTTTGGTGCCAGAACCTGCTCCTGAGGTAAGTGTCAGCTGCAGTATTTTGAAAGAACTGAGAGGACTTGGGCCCTTCTTCAAATCTTGCAGGAAAAGAGACTGCTGGGATTGCTTTTGCTGCCTCAGAGCCTAGGGCACTTGCCAAGGAATTTGAAGGTGTTTGTTGTGGTGCTCCCAACAAGAAGCTCTGGTATTTCTTGTGTCATAGAGCAGCATTTTTGTCATGGAGCTGCCATTCAGTACAGAACAGTTGTTTTGTGTGGCTGAATCTTAGGTAACTGCGTTGTCCCACAGCTCAGAAGAAAAGTAGGCAGGAAGAAACACAGTATTTTCTCATCTACTGGTCAGAATGCTCAAAACCTGCGATTAGTTCACAAAGTCTTTCGGGATTTTTTTTCTATTCATGGGCAAATATTTTGATGGCTTTTGGTCTGCAGATTTTTATTTAGACACTTTGATAATCTTAGACAGTTTCATTAAATCCTGCTTTAAATGTGTGCATACTCTTGGTTTTCTTTCAAAAGAGGGGTAGACTTTTGCTCTAGGATGACACTTTTAAGCGGATAATAAGAATTTCTGTATATTAATTTGTTGGCTGGGTCCAGGTGTAAACATGCATTATGAGAAACCCAATTTTTGGAAGAAAATTTGTCTGTAAATTATATGGGGATTTTTTTCTTTCTTTTTTGGAACAAGTATCAAAATGTAAATGTGCATCCTTTTCTTGACTTGTTGTGAAAACATTTTTGCCTGGGGGATTCCTGTAGTCTGTGTAGAACCCAAGCCTTCATTTTGCAGCATATTGTGATCCTGTAGGTGAAAAGATCTTGCCAATGCAGAAGAGTCCTCACTACTATGCAAAACAAGCAGCTGCAGATCTGCTGGACTGTCATTGCTGGTGGCAATATCTTAATGAAACTGCACCATTGTGAACACCCCAGAAACTCTGGGATTTAATAATTTGTTGGCTGAATCAAAGCAGCAGCGAAGAGTTGGTGTAAATGGGCTTGTTCCAGAAGCCTGCAAGTAAGTAGTGATGGCAGCGTCTGGCCAGCTGGGTGAAAAGGATAGAGAAAAGGATGATGGAGAGCCTCATGCATGGAGACAGTGAGGAATTTAAGCAGAGGATACAATAGAGAAAGTGCATGCATGAATCATAACGAGTAGGAATTTGTGGTTGGGGTGGTGGTCAGGTGGGTGATGAAAGCAGGAAGTGGGGAAAAGGAACACCAGGTCTTCCAGTAGCTAGTGAACTGGCACTTCAAGCTGGTTCAGTCCCAGACGATCAGAGGCTAGTATGTACAGTAATGACAAAAGTCAAAAGCACAGTCAGAAGCTGTGTCTTGACTTTTCCCAGAGAGCTGGACAGTGAATGCTATTTTTTTGTGCTTGTTGCCTGAGGAGAGGCAATTTATTTCAGCCATCCTTTTATCCCTTCTGCCTTCTCCAGAAGAAATATCTGAATTGCTGATACAATCTTTGCTACAAATTGATGAGTAACATAACTTTGTGTGAATTATGGGAGTGTGCTGTAGTTACAAGCTGGAGAGCTGAAATGTGGGAGTGAGGAGGCAGTGAGCATCATGTTAGTATAGGCACATAAGGAGCTGGAGAAGAAGCTACTGAAATAAGAAACTTAACATTGAAGACAACACAGAGATGACCAGAAAAATGGGAAAGACATTTTGTAATATACTTGCTAGGTATATACTAATAGATGGAAGTAAACCAGTTTGGGTATGGATAATTCTTGCTTAAGTGGTTGTATGGAACCTTGTTATTCTGTTCTTGTTTCTGTGGCATGGCAGAAGTTGATTGCCATTAGGCAAGCTATGGCTTGTATCTGAGGCAGAGAAATGCTTTTCTTCTGCTCTTGATTCTGCAAGAGGCATTTTTGTGATGAGCTGTTACTGTTAATGGTTGGTGCTTCTGACAGAAATGCTTTACAGTCAGGATAGTCGTGAAGTGATTTATGTCCAGCTGGACACAACAATTTGCTTGTGCAGCCACCTTTAAAATATAGGAGCTTCCAGCAGAACATCAACCAAATATGGGAACCCTTGGAAAATTATTAGACTGCTGCTGCATTTCCTCCACTTCATTTTCTGGTTATATTTCTCCCTCAGCTTTTAAAAGTACTTTTTCTCATACATAAGTTATGTGTTTAGCTGTGAAGAGTTGTGAAGGGTTAAGCTAGAAAAATGGTGAGGTTTGGAAAATACTTGCTACAGATTATGGTTGTAGGTTTGTGATTTTGGAGTAGTACTTAATTTTTAATTTTATATAGCAGTTTTCCCCATGAAGACTTAATCAATGAAAATTGTAATTGACATAATTCAGAAAGGTGATGTTTCTTATGGAAACCTTGGATAGAATTTTAATATTTTCTCTACATCTTTTGTGCAAGTATCATGGGACTGGGGAAATTTCAGAGTGATAGGCAGGAAAGAGTTTGGAGGAAGGAGAATCACCCTTTCCTCTTGTACAGAAACAAGAGCAGAAACATGTAGCAACATTATATTGCCTTCTGCTGGTTCTGTGCTTAAGGAAGCTAGGTGGACTAAATGCAGTTTAGATCAGTTTCCCAGATGGTTCTGCACATAAGCAACAAAATTCAGCTTTGTGATCTTCTTTGGTTCTTTCCTAAAGAAGTTTGAAAACTTAAATTAGTATTATATATTGAAGAAATATGGACATTAATTTCAATAAAACTTGGTAGAATGTGATGTTTGGTGATTTTTGAGGACTTAATATTTTTTAATACAAAAACAAATAGGTGCTTTGTCTTGGAGCAATTCTTTAAATAGTCACACGTCTGAAGTTTGAAAATGTTTGGTGTTATGTTCTGGAAGTAGTTTACATTGATGATTTCAGTTCCTGAAGTGATGTAATAGTGACTTTTTTTTTTTCTGGGTGTCCAGATGTGAACACAGGGGCATCCAAAGTGGAGTGCATTTCAGAGTATTAGCTGCTACCTTTAATTTACTTTATTGAGCTTTATGGATGCAACAATGGCATATTCCGTACCCTTCAGAAGAGACTTGATTGTGAACTTTTCTAAGCTTTGTCTTTTTTCTTCTAAATTATAAAATTATATGGGAATTATATTTTTGTATCGCTTTATCAGCTGCTTCTGTGTTTGTATGCACCCAAAAATTGCGCTCTTCAGTGCACAGGCAGAGGCAGTCTTGCTTGCAACAATATGAGTTAAATAACCATTCTTCTTTACTTTCTACAGACTCTGACTGATGAGAGTTAAAGGCCATGGATGAAGATGGGCTTGAATTGCAGCCACATGAGCCAAATGCATTTTTTGATCCAACAGGTCTGTCAGGAGTTAATGTTAGATGCTATTGACTGTCGTTTATTTTGCCTTTGCTTAAAAGTGCTGTGCTGCATCGCTGTTTTTGTATAGAGCAGTTGCTTTCAATTTTCAGATGTTTTTATTACTTGGACCAATAAGAATGGAGTTAACTTTTTGGCCAGATGATAGTTGCTTGGATATGGAGCTGGAGTCATCTTAGTTTTTAGCAGCTACTGAGGACTCGCCTTATCAGCTCTACATATATCTGCCTATCTTAGTTGTTTATGGGCTATTTACACCTGTTTCCATAAATTGCAGCAGAGTGTTAAAGTTGAAGTAAAATAGAAGTACTTTCAGTCATTAATCACATCATCTGAGTTAGTTCTACAATTTAACTACTACTTTAATTATGTTTTCCAGGAGCTGATGCAGGACATATGGATGGAGATCAGATTGTTGTGGAAGTACAGGAAACAGTATTTGTTTCAGATGTAGTCGACTCCGATATAACTGTGCATAATTTTGTTCCTGATGATCCAGATTCCGTAGTAATCCAAGATGTCATTGAGGATGTTGTTATCGAGGATGTTCAGTGCCCAGATATTATGGAGGAGCCTGATGTATCTGAAACTGTCATTATTCCTGAACAAGTGCTGGACACAGACGTAGCTGAAGAGGTTTCTTTGGCTCATTGCACTGTCCCAGATGATGTCTTAGCTTCTGACATAACAGGAGAAACAATGTCAATACCAGAACATGTACTGACAAGTGAGTCAATGCATGTACCTGAAGTGGGACATGTAGAACATGTAGTTCATGATAGTGTTGAAGAAGCAGATATTGTCACTGATACTCTGGGAACAGATGTTGTTTCTGAAGAAGTCTTGGTGGCAGACTGTGCATCAGAGGCAGTGATTGATGCCAATGGAATCCCTGTGGAACATCAAGATGAGAAGGGCAACTGTGAAGATTACCTTATGATTTCCTGTAAGTGTTTTGGTAGAGCCATCAAAATTCTTAAAAATTTTATGGGCCTGGGTGGTGCTTGAGAAATCTGAGGAACAGGTTACGAGAGAACCAAGCCAGGAATTTCTGTGTTACTTGTCTAAATACAGATCTTACAAAGGTACTCAAATTGGTGCATTTTTAGGGATGTATACCAGCTACAAATTCTGGTGAAGCTAATGGAGAGGAATGTTGGTAAATGCATATGTGATTATGAATTTTTTTGGAAGTATTTTGTAGCATATGAACAAAAGAGTAAGAATTCTAGTACACTAAATAGCATATACTTAGGAAGAACTGTAAGCAAATGTAATATGGTTTGAAAATGCATGTATATATAGGTCATTAATATTATTGCCAAGACATTAAGAAAACAAATTCTGTCAAGAGTAAGGGTAGGTTGAAAAAAACCTGTGTTTTGGAAATTCAAATGACAGTTTGTTATCCCTGTCTATTTTTTTACTTAGCCCCTACCCTTTCCACCCCATTTATAATTAGATAAAGGCAACAATGTGGGTTTTCTTTGGTGTTATGATGTGTTATGTGCCTTTGATAAGCAAGGGATAGAGGTATGCTGCTAACAAAAAGCTGAGAAACTCACAGCTGAGAAGCAACCGCGAATATCTTAATCTCCCTTTTAAACAATGGCTCAATTCATTTGAGTGGGAAAAAAAACAAAACCAAAAGACTTAAAAGTAGAGGGTGGAGGAAAACAGAGCATACAATCAATGCCTTTTCTACCGAGGATTCCCATTTGTGTGGACTAGAGCTTACTCAAGTACCTTAGTTATTGCAATGCTTACTCAGTGCAACACCTAGGAACATCAAATTGTCACTGATGATCATTGGTCGTTGTGCAAGTTGAAAATCTTCATTAGGCTGGTTTATTTAATTGCCATTTTGGGCACTTCAGTTTTATCTGGCATTTAATGACTCCATTGATGAGGCACACTGCATGATCTGCTTCAGCTACAACCTTCTCCTTTTGGCTTTTTTTTAGTTCCTTTAGGATACTTATTTGAAATGTATGACAGCTTGTTTAAATTTTATATTCTGTACTTAAGGATTCTAATGTTGCTTCTCCATACTACTTTTCTTAATTTATTACCTCTTGAGTTCCTTGAGTAACCATATGCAGCCATGTTTTGAGTTTATATAAGACGCAGTTGATTGTGTTATTTGTGAAAAGGGTGAAATGGGGTAATGTAAAACATGGGTAACAGAATATTATCAAATTAAGCTGGAAGATCATACTGAGGTGAAATAGATCAGAGTTGCTGCTCTCTGAAATGCTATTTATCCAAACTAAGAAATGTGCATTCTGATTCTTGATCTGACTCAGATCAGATGAAAGCAGCTGAAATGCAACTGCAGCATAGTTAGACAATAAAGTGGACAATACACCTATGGATAATTGAGGCCTGACTGTGTGAAGGTTCTGGTGGTGATTCTTACCCCTGACTGTAGCTCTTGAAGGTACTGTTGCTCCTGCCTGTCTGCAGAGTGAGACCTCTGGGGCTGCCATCATAGGAACACTTTGTACATCACATCTGTGTAAATTCAAGTTAGAGGCGTGGGTAGATTCATTTCCCATTCAACTGATGCCAGTGGCTGAATGAAGACAGAATGTCTTGGTCGATGCCATATTTATCGCACGATCCCTGAAATACCCACTCATCTAGGAAATCTTCTCAGATGTACCATTTTTCAGCAGGTGGTAACTGGCAGAAAACACAAGAAATTGATTTAACAGGAGTGCTGAAATTTTCTCCATTTTAAGTCGTGTTTCTGCAGTTTCATGCTCTAATATTAAATGCCTCTCAGTAGGCTTGCCGTATACTTTGTGTAGTTCAGAACCGTAAATAAAACAGCATTTAAGATATTTGTTACACTTGAAAACATGCACACTTTTCTGTTTGTGTTTAAAATGTTAGAATATTCTACAGTTCATTTTTAAGGGAAGTTCCCTTTTACCACCTACGGAGTTTAAAGCCTGCATAACGAGTTTTTCTGGTTGTGAAGTCAGAGTCTAGTGCTTTTCTGTCAAGTAAAGACTATCTTGCCAAATAGTCTCTTTGTTGTATCGAAAATTGAATTAATTTCCTATTTTATTTGTTGCATGGCAGTTGTAGCACTTACTGATCTGTTGACTGTTCAAGTTGTTCAGTTGAACTTAGTATTGCATGGCTTATAAAGGGAACATCAACCTAGGCTTTGATTTTTCACCCTGACATGCAAATTTGTGCTTGATTCTGGCAAAACTGCTTGGGCAGGTGTTTGAATGTAATTTTGTCTGATAATTAGAGTAGCCAAATGTAGGTGTTTCCCGCATCTGGGAGCTAGACTGTGTTCTTCATGACGCCTTCTCCTGTCTTCTTATATCTAGTACCCTGCAAAGCAGGGGATAACATTTTGCATTCAAGAGGCTCAGTATTATTTCTTTTCCCATTTAGATTCAATTTGGCGCCTGCATTGATATGCTGATGTGTTTTGTCTTTTCATTTACCATATAATGCTTCTTTTAACACCTTGAATATCACCATCTTTTGATGTACTCAACTTTTTTCTTGGATACTTTCTTTTTGCCCTTAAAGCTTCATTTTTGGTCCACGGTTGACTTGGGATGCTTCTGTCAGAGCAGAAGCAGATTTCATTCAATAAAGAATGCATGCTGATCCTAGTTAGTAGCTTGAAAATTATTCAGGGAGGTATAATAAATCAGTTTTTCTTATATGTCTCTTTGTGCATTTGGTAAGGAGACAATAAATTTTGTTTTTTCTCAGATAGTAACTAATTATTTGGTAGCAAATCTTAAGACTTGGATGACTGTTTCTCCATTAGTGAAAACAGTAATGGTGAGATTGGCTAGTGTTTGTGAAAACAACAACAGAAAAATCAACCCACTATTTAGTGACCAAGGAATAGTGCCTTAGACCTGACTGTAAAATAGGAATTAAGATTCTTGCTTGTTTGATTTTGTTCTGTTTATAAAAGTAAGACACATCCTCTGGTATGACTTTGTTCCATAAGACAGAAATACTCAATCTCTATGTACTGTTACTTAATTGTAGTAAAACTGGTACAAGAAAGGCATAAAGCAGGGTTGAAGAGAGTGTCTGGAGGATAGGAAAAGTGGGCTCATGAAGTTTAGGCTGCAGCTTTAGGAGGCTGGATGATGTGTGTAAAAAGGTTGTGCATTCTTATTCTTGCTTTGCTCCACGTTTGGCGTGTCTTTTGTTTGTTATATCTGAATTAACACTTTTTATTACAAGAATCAGAATGCTGGATATTCAAAGAAAGAGTAACCATTGCATCTTTTTATAGGTCTAAGTGAAACAGTCTTTTCTCATCCTTGCTGGATGTTTATGTTGGAAAGCAGTGCATCTAATAAAAAAAGTCATTAAGTTCATGCCTTTATTAGGGCTGTTCATTAGACTTCTGGTCAAGAAAAAAAGATGCTTTTATTTGCTTTCTAAACCTAAATAAGTACCTCCCTATACTGGAGATTCTTAAAGATGCGGGAAATCATGTGTTTGTTTCTGTGACTTAGAACCTGCTGTTATGTTTCTGCCTCACCTCTGGAGTAGCACCAACAGTTGTTGAAGCTAAGGCTGCTCAGGGAGTTGCCATGACAGGATGGAGGAAATGAGTTACCTTGAGCTGCGTTGCCTCAGTCTGATTTGTGTATTGGGGAGAGCAGGATGAGAAGGGCAGGTGTTAGGTACCATTTTGGAGCTCAGGAAGTTCTCCTCTGCCCTGAGGGGAGCTTCAGATGCATAAGGTTGCTCATGTTGCTTATGTGTAATGGCAGTGGCATTAAAATAAAAATAGAACAGATTTCTATTTTCCCACGTGTTAGAAAACCGGCTTTGCCGTTTAAACTGGACAGTAAAAATACTTCAATGGTTTAGGAATTCTCTGCTCTGAAGTACAAGTAAAATGTTTATGTCACAGCTAACTGAACAGGGTCTGTCTGGAGAGTACAGCATGCTTTTAATCTGTTCTAGTGAAAACAGGATAGTTAGCAGTGGCCTTTCTCATTAAGAGTTGTTAAATAGAGTTGTTCATTTTATAAGCTGGCCTAGTGTCCCTTGGTACATTTTTTTAGCAGAGAAGAGATCATTTGGGAACATAAATGCTGACAAAATAGGTGATTCTTGCCTAATCGTTTCATAGACAGATTTGTAGATGTCTTAAGCTGATGTAAATACACAGTTCTTCTTAGAATGTTTGCAAGAATTGTCTCAGGATGTTATTTAGCGTTGAGCAGTGTGTACTTCAAAAAGATGGAAGGTTTCTTAGTGCTTAAGTGATTTTTATATTTTACAATCCATTTATTTTCCTCATTTAATTGCACATAAAGGCAAGACTAAATGTAAAAGCTTATGGAAACCTTTTAAGAAAGGCAGTTACAGATACTGGCTTTTTGTACTTAGGAGGAAAAAACTGCAAGGCTACAAAGCCTTTATCTGCTAATCCATTAAACACTGGATACAAAAACCTAAAACCAAATTCTCGTGAAAAGTGTATGTGTCATGGTTAAATAAAAGATGTAGTGTGTAAGCAAATGCAGGATCTAGGGTTAGCATTTCCTGTTATGGGGAAATGGCCTCATTGGGTTTTAAAAATTGTTTTTATTATCAGTGCACAGAGTCTTGTTTCTGTCCCAAAAAGTGTATTGGACATAATTTAATAGGAGGGTAAAAATACAGGAGATAGTTATCATAACATAGTGGGGAAAAAAAATTAATTAGATGTAATGATTTTTAGGAAACAAATCATGACAGAACACGTAAGCAACATTACCAACAGATTATATCTTTCATTGCTTCGTTCCTTATTTCTTTTTTTATCTGTTGGTCCCTTTGTTACTATCCTTGTAATATAAATTATAAAAAGATGGGCTTTAAATATTGCAATATCTTCACATTGTGTGACATCTTTCTCATCTGTTTATGCTTTTAATAAAAAAATCAAGCATTACCTTTACATGGAAACAATCATTAAAACATTGGAGAAGCACGTACTCTTTTTAGCTTTTTCTTCAAACTCATAGTATGCCAAGAGAATGCATTCTTGCAACTTACAAATTATGTCCCTAATAATTTTTCTCTCTCTTTTATTTTTTCTTTAACTTGGAGAATTTGTATAAAACCTTGTTTACTGAAGTAAAGCTCCCAGCTAATGGGGAGGTTTAGAAATACGTTTAAAGATTTTAGTGTTTAGTTAAATATTAAATGTAGGCACAAGGTGTGACAGCATTGGGGTAATGCTAGTTTGAACTTTTTTCTAGCATGTGACCTGTGATCAGTTCAGTAACTGCCTAGGTCTCTACTTGAAAAGAAATATCTTATAAGCTTAACTAATATTTGTAATAGTTTCTTAAAAGCTTAAGAAATAATTTTAAGTAATTTTGGTGTTTCTTTTTTTTTTTTTTTTTCCCAAAGAGGAGCAAAGTGAGAGAAGGTCTTTCATGCACAATATTTGTGGGATCTCTCAATGGTCTGTGATTTTGAATGAAAAATTCAAACATTGGAGTTCCAACTTCAAACATTGATCAGTCAAAGAGTATAATTTTCTTTGATTGTGAGACTGAGATGTGTGGAGAATGCAGAAATATAGGGCAAGTGTTAAATAGAAATAAAATTCCATAAAAACGTCCAGAAGATCAGTGACTCAGTAGAGATAAATGCTTATATAGCCTTAGGGCAAAATGCCATGGAAGTGGTCCTTTGTGTGATAGGTGCATGTTCCCTTTTGCCTTGTTTGTCTCTTCTGATTGTTATCTTTTTTTCCCCTGCTTTTTTCTTTCCATCCTACTTTGCTTCCTGTTCTCTGTTTGCTACTGTACTTTGAAAGCCCTTCGGGGGCTTTAGTTTTTCAATTATTGCTACCTGGCAAGAGTGAAAGTTTTGTTCTTTTTGAGTTTGAGAAGTTGTCCCAATATTCCTACACATGAGTTTCTTTACAACATAGTGGCAGTGTTAAAAAATACTTATGCCAGTTGTTACATTTTGTAAATGCTATTGAATCTAGATAATAATCAGGGATAAACAGACCCTAAATTATAGTAATTCCTTTTTTTTTTTTTTGGTCATGACTTTGAACCTTGGCGAACTTAATTCAAAGCGTAAATGGGGCATATTTTTAAGATTTAGAATTCTGCTGTTGTATGACTGTTAGAATTGAGTAATTCCTTATATATATGGAAGTAAAAAAACTGTTGCGTTATTTAAAAGAAAACAGCCTGTTTTGGATGCATGCACATAAGTTTGCTTTCTCTTTGATTACTTCAGCCATAGTTTTCCTTCCTTGAGTATGTTACAGCATCAGTTGACGTTGGTGACAGACTTCCCCTTTGGCTTCAGTACTGTAATATCAGTCTTAAGTTCATTTAAGTCTTCCAAGTGCACACACGTGACACCAGAAACAGCCAGGTTAAAGAAGAACAACTACATAAATTTAGCATAGCAGTGAAAGGTTTACTATTTATCAGAATGCCACTGGTCTTTGGTGTTTTGTGTGTATGCCAGAGAATTAATGAAAGTCTGCTCAGTAACTGAATGTATGTACTGTGGAGCTGCATTGTTAGTTAACATGATTCAAAATAACATCTTAAGATTTGTAATTTTGAAATGCTTTCGGGTTTCAACTACGAGATGTCATATTGTCCTGTGGAACAAAACAATTTTTAAACATTGTTCTGCTTTAAATGTTCTGTACAGTGGCCATTGATCATGGATTTGGCATTAAGAGTGTTTAATGATTTTTCTGCTGCTCTTTCAGTGAAGAGGGACAAATATATTTTAGTGCTTCCTACTTTGGTGTTATTTATATTTCTTTGTGAATAATGATACCCGATTGAGATACTGTAGTCAAATATGGTTGTGTTTGATACATGAGACAGGACATGTGCTAATTTGCCTAGTTTAAAGATTGGTTTTTTGAATTTATGTCAGGAAAATAATAGTAATAATATTTTGACCTTTTTTAAAAAAAAGTAGATCTTAATGTAAATGGAAGAGTTGCAGCTACTGTGCAGTTAAATTGTGGTTTAGTTGAGGTAGTCTAATGTGTGCCAGAAAATTAACATACTTTATTAAGTATTTTTTTACCTCCTAGGCATGGTAGTTAAAAATTCTACAGCATTTATGGGACAGTTCTCACGCTTACTTTAGAATATATTTCATGTCTTGTTGTCATGAATTGCAGTCATGTATAGATCTGAGGGAGTCATATCACCCTCCAAAGGTGACTTTATGCAACAGTAAAGTCACAAATGATGGAAGTACACCATCATGTTAAGAATTCTTAAATAATCTCAACACTTGAGAAACTTCTGAGGCCCTTGAAATTGGGACATTCTCAGAAGGTGTGGAGATACTGGATATGATTCTTTATGAATGCGCATTTAGTATTTATGTCTTGAAAACCCCCACTTGGTAAAATAAGATGTTGTAGTGGTGTGTTTTAAACATGAGAAACATGTTCTTTGTAAAGCTGGCTGTTAGCCCTGTTCATGTGGGAGGCCTAGGCAAGTTTTGGCAGTTCAGAGTGAAGCTTGGTGTTGGGGAACTTCTGAAAGGAGGAAAACAAAATTTGAGGGGATGGTAAGGAGTGTATGTAAGCCTACGGCATAAAATGGAGTTCAAGTCCCTTTCATTAAGAGACCATAAGCAATTAACCCAACAAGCTCACCAGTGCTTTGGTGTATCAGGGCAAGGCTTTGACACTGTGCTTGATCCCTCAGTTGTTGAGTGGGGTTTCTTCCTGTAATTTTAATTAAGGCTTCCTCTCTGAAGAGCTGAAGAAACATCAGTAACACCACTGACTGATAGAAGTAGTACCTCTTGTGTTAGAGACGGGATTGAGCAACAGATAATGCTTTTGAAAAAAAGTTAGTAGCTTATTAGTTGTGAAGAAGAAAGCACTTAAAACTGAGAATAAGGGAAATTATACCACAGAGTAAGTACTAATGTGCAGTTTCTTCCTGCTGTCATCTTGCTGCAGATTGCTGTTTTCCTATTAGCCTTGGCTGGTGTGCAGCTCGTGCTTCTAGTCTTACCATTGCAACACTCTTCCCACTTAACTAGAAGATTACGTGTATTTATTTCAGTGTTTTTTTGTAATGGTTTTGAAGGATGTGAAAAAAGAATTATGGGTAGGTTCTTTATCATACCTTAAATTTTGAACTGCTTCCAAATTTTACTAATAACATAGTAAAAATCTTTTCATATATGTCTTTCCGTATATGACTGGATAATTGTAATAACTTGTTTTTGTAGTGGATGATGCTGGTAAGATAGAACAAGAAGGTTCTGCTGAAATTACCATGGAAGCAGAGTCAGAAAGTGGCTCTTGTAAAGTGGATGGCATTTGTCCTGAAGTCATCAAGGTCTATATATTCAAAGCAGACCCTGGAGAAGATGATTTAGGTAAAATGCGCTCATTTTAGAATACTCCAACCTGACATTTGAAATTTTGCATAATTAGAGACTGTGGTTTCTCAAGTCATCTGTAAAGAGCTGTGGGTCTAAATGTTAGAGAGAAAACTTGTAGTTTTTTGTGATTTAGCGTAGAATTTTAACAAAGTGTGTTTAAAATATTTTGCTCTGATCTTCCTAATTAGGTGGCACAGTAGACATTGTGGAGAGCGAGCCCGAGAATGACCATGCAGTTGGATTACTCGATCAAAATAGCAGTATTCGTATTCCAAGGGAGAAAATGGTTTACATGACTGTAAATGATTCTCAGCATGAAGACGAAGACCTAAGTAAGTAGGTGGCTTTCATTTGGGAGCAGGGGTTTTCACTTTCAACAGTGCAGTGTTCCCATTAATTTTTTCTTGATTTCTTTTTCTCTTAGATGTTGCAGAAATAGCTGATGAGGTCTATATGGAAGTGATTGTAGGAGAGGAAGATGCAGCAGTGGCCCATGAACAGCAGATTGATGACACTGAAATTAAAACTTTCATGCCCATAGCTTGGGCAGCAGCTTATGGTAGGTAGTACCTGAAGAGTTCTTCCTGGTGACACCATCTATAACAAAATGTTGGGGAGTGTTTTTTGGAAGATAGTGGAGTACTTGTCGTTTTGTAACTTCTAATTTAAGAAACAAAATGTTGGGGAGTGTTTTTTGGAAGATAGTGGAGTACTTGTCGTTTTGTAACTTCTAATTTAAGAATGTTTTCTTGACATAATGAGCCTTAATATTAAAAGGAGAAGAAGGGAGAAGCTGTAAGGCAGATTGCTTCTTATTCCTATTGTCACAAACATTTTCCATCATATTTTCATGATGTAGAAGTACAGGAACTTTCATCTGAAGAAACTGCATCTCAATTACATCTTTACTTCACAGTTTTAGGACACAGTAAGAGCTGGCTTGGGGATAGAGCTAAATTTTTTTTATTCAGTGATAGAAAAAGAAGACGAAAGAATATGAAAGACGCAGTGTAATAGTGAAAAGCAACGCTGACCTCTAGCTTGATTTAAATGAATTCTAGAAGTAACATGTAAATATATGATTTCACTAACAGAAATAATTAATTGATTAACAAAATATAAGCTGGTGAGAGACGTTTTCAAATTTTAGCAGAACCTTGAGAACATTTCCAGCATGGAGAATCCTTTTTTTAACATTAGTTTCTGCACACTAGCTGGTGCACAAATTGATTTCCAAAACTTAGATAAACCTGGTAGGCCAAAATCTCATTTTAGAAATGTTTCTGTATTGCCACATTCTCCTTCGAAATGTAATGTGAATAAACAGGGGAGAAGAAGTAGTGGTGCAGAGGAAGAAACTTAAATGAAATGTCTGTGTGGTGGTGGTGCCACCAAACAAATGGGAGGGAAGTGCTAAGAACTCATTGGGTGCTGGAATCATGAACTTAAGTCAAAGTAGGGCAAGATTTTGGGGAGCAGCATGTATTAAAAGTTTAGGAGACGGGTAATAGAGCACCCAGAGCCTTATCTTTATCCATATGCAGGTGAGCCTGGTTTCAGTGGAAAGGGAAGGACAGAGGTCAGATTTATTCGGAATTAAAAATGAAATTAAGCAAACACAAAATGACAGTTGTAGACTGCGTGTTCACAGGTTTTGCAGAAAGAGCAAACAGAGCAGAATGTACTAAAAACAGAGAGGTGGAATTGAAAGGAGAATTTAAGAATGTGTGGAGCAGTGGAGTTGTTGCATTGTCACCAGTTTGCCTAACACACAGGGTGTGAGGAGGCATGAAAATGGCAGAGGTTGATATGTACATCTCAGAGCTCTTCTTCATTTAAGTAAATTTAAAGAGGGTTTAAGAGCTGATAAATATGTTTACATTTGGTTTGTTGCCCAGTCCCACTGTGCTTTACATTCCAGAATAAAGTTTTTATAATTTTGTTCTAGTATTAGAAAATGTTTGGAATCTGTTTTGTCTTACTCTCACACTTGTTTCAGACTTTCTACATGTGAGTTGTGAAATGGGATTTGTTTTCAGTATTGGCCACTTGTCACATTTGCTGTTAAACACTTAAGATAGTGTATACATGAGAATCTTTTTGCTTTGCACCTGCTGCTGGCTCTGAATCTTCTACTAATCATGAATATTCACTCCTAGCTCTCCACAAAGGCAACAGCTATTGAGCTCCGTGAACTTTCTTCCACTTCAGGCTTCCTCTCTTGTTTGTGTACTTAGCTTTCACTAGGAGCTGTCACCTTCTATTGATTCAAGTAGAAATCTGTTACTGAAATTTACTTACACACCTAAATCACCAGTGTTAAACTGATTGCCAGGAAATGCCTTCCCAAAGATATGGATATATTTACTCGTAATTTCCATGTTTGTTTTACATCCAGGGATACCATTTGTGTATTAAACAGAAAGCTCCTTGAGGCAGAGATTGTTCCCTTCTTTTCTATTACACAGTACTGAGTATTCTCTTTGTTCCCAGTAGAAAGAATTTCTAAGTATTAAAGCATCAGGTGTGCCAATAGTAAGTATAGTGTACTTTGTGTGCAAGTTTATGGGCTATTTAGAACAATGTTTCGATCACAGTTCCCAGTTGTGAAACTTGGTGTGCAGGAAGCTTTAGTCAGGTAAATTCAGGTGTCCAATAGTGATCAGAAACTCAAACATCAGTGTATTTCAGGAATGAGATGAAATATTTACTGTCACAGTAAATATTGTGATGTGCTGTTGTTTACTGATGTTTAACATTTTGAGCATAATTAGCAGCCACAGTAATGGAAAAAGTACTACATTCAGAGGAGAACTCTGTGAAATGGAAAAACGTGAATTGCTATAAATAGTCTACTCCCGTAAAATTTATTTCACAAAGCCAGTGCTTCCAAGTTCATCATACTGAGCGTAATTTGTAAGTCAAATGCAAAGTTATGTGTCTCATCCTGTACACTATTATGGTTTGATTAAAATTCCTGATAATACTTTATTATTTCTTCTGTTGCCATTGTAGAATTTGTTGCAGGAATAATCTGTAGAATGATGACAGTGGGTAACTTTTTACCTTCTCTTGTTAGGTAATAATAACGATGGCATTGAAAGTCGGAATGGCACTGCAAGTGCACTTTTGCACATAGATGAGTCAGCTGGACTTGGGAGACTGGCCAAGCAGAAACCAAAGAAAAAGAGGAGACCTGAGTCTAGGCAGTATCAAACAGGTGAGTGTCTGGTGACTGGCTCTGCTCTTGTTCCTCTGGGCACTTACTTGTATATAGATGTGCTTTCCTGGTAGGGTGTGCAATGTTTTGTAAAAAGCAGTGATTATTTTGGGGAATTATTTTGTTGACAGCATTTCTTTGTCATCAGTGAATACATACTTTCTTTTCAGGTTAATCAGCGGCTGGTTTGGACTGTGGGGGATGCTCTAAAGACACTATCTCTGACTTAGAAAAATTCAGTATCATGGCAAAAGTTTAAAAACGTATATGCTGAGTGTGCCACACTAGTTTTAATGTTTAGTGTAATTTTTTAAAAAGATAATCTTAGATTAAGTGTTCTTTAGTAGTACTTTAAAAAACCACCTTTTGTCTTTATTGAAAATATGTAGGACAATATATTTTTTGTATCAGCTTCATAAGTAACTGGAAAATCTGAATATTCTGTGTTACAGTTGATAGCATACCCTTCTGTATCCTTTTCTGTCTTAATTGTGAAATAAATTCCCTTGATGTTTACAGCAATGTTCTTACTTGCATCTGTAGGAACAGGTGCATTATTTTGGCATTATTTGGTTTCTGCTGTTACTGTCCTATGGGCTGAATTATTTATTTGTTCTGATAAAGATGAAAAAGCATTTGAGTATTTTCTTTAGCAGCTTTGCCTTAAATTACACAGAAACTTACATTACAAGTTGTGACTTAAGTGTAGGAGTTTGGTTTTGTCTAGCACTGAATTAGTAAACCAGGCAAATTTTAATCTGAAAGTTTGCTTTTGCTATTTCCAGCTACCTAGTCTCCTTCCAAAACATTTTTGGAAAAGAGATCTTTTTTAGCGTGCCTAGACAAATTTAGGGTAAACAAATCAGGCTGACGGATGCGTGCAAGTAAGTTCCAGTGCCTTGAGGTGTCCTTATGTGAAATGTGTTCTCATTGATTGCTGCTGGCTACCTCTTGAGAGTGTCACTGTGACAGATGGTACAAGGAGGATGTGTTAGTTGGGGGAGATGTGAATCGTAGCCAGCAGTAGGTGATAAAGCTGCCAGATGAAACTTTATCTACAGATTAGTGGAAAGTCGAAGAAGATCATGTGCTGTGCTTACTATGGAAAACTCAAGTCAAATGAGTTGGCTGCTGTTCTTTGCAGCAGCATTGGTTTCTGCATATATTTCATGTGTGAACTCAGAATTTTTTGAAGCCGAATTATGACAGGTGAAGGAGAGTTAGGAGTGATGCTTTGGTTGTCTCCCATCAAACAGTATTTTCCTTTCTCCTGGCAATGAATGAAAGAAGTAATTTCCTCAGTTTCTTCTACCTAATCTAGTTTATTACATATTATAGTGTTTATAGAATCATAGAGTCATAGGATAGTTTGGGTTGGAAGGGACCTCAAAGATCATCGAGTTCCAACACCCCTGCCATAGGCAGGGACACCTCCCACTAGATCAGGCTGCCCAGTGCCTTGTCCAGCCTGGTCTTATATCTGATTTGGATCTCACTTAACAATTCAGCTTCTTATTAAGGTTGAAATACGGCGTTTGTCAAAGTGTTGTAATATTTGTAGTATAATTTTGATGAAAGGATTTTTGTTGTTTTCCAGCAATAATCATTGGCCCTGATGGTCACCCGTTGACAGTCTACCCCTGCATGATTTGCGGCAAGAAATTTAAATCTAGAGGTTTCTTGAAAAGGCACATGAAAAACCACCCGGAGCACCTTCTTACCAAGAAGAAATACAGATGCACGGACTGCGATTACACTACGAATAAAAAAATAAGTTTACATAACCACTTGGAGAGTCATAAGCTGACCAACAAAACAGAGAAGCTCATCGAGTGCGATGAGTGCGGGAAAAGCTTCTCTCACGCAGGAACTTTATTTACTCACAAGATGGTGCACAGGGACAAAGGCGTGAATAAAATGCACAAGTGCAAATTCTGCGACTACGAGACGGCGGAGCAAGGATTGCTGAGTCACCACCTTCTGGCTGTCCACAGCAAGAACTTTCCTCACATTTGCGTGGAGTGTGGCAAAGGCTTCCGTCATCCCTCGGAGCTGAAGAAGCACATGCGCATCCACACTGGTGAGAAACCTTACCAGTGCCAGTACTGCGAGTACCGATCCGCCGACTCTTCTAACTTGAAAACCCACGTAAAGACTAAACACAGTAAGGAAACGCCTTTCAAGTGCGACATTTGTTTCCAGACTTTCTCAGATACCAAAGAGCTGCAGCAGCACACACTGATGCATCAAGAAAGTAAGACGCATCAGTGTTTGCATTGTGACCACAAGAGCTCAAACTCGAGTGACCTGAAACGACACATAATTTCAGTTCACACGAAAGACTACCCTCATAAGTGTGATCTGTGTGACAAAGGCTTTCATCGGCCTTCAGAACTGAAAAAGCACGTGGCAGCTCACAAGGGTAAAAAACTGCACCAGTGCAGACATTGTGACTTTAAGATCGCAGATCCCTTCATTCTCAGCCGCCACATACTCTCAGTTCACACAAAGGATCTTCCCTTCAGGTGCAAGAGATGTAGAAAGGGCTTTAGGCAGCAGAGCGAGCTGAAAAAACACATGAAAACACACAGTGGCAGGAAAGTTTATCAATGTGAGTACTGTGAGTATAGCACTACAGATGCCTCAGGCTTCAAACGGCATGTTATTTCCATTCATACAAAAGACTACCCTCACCGGTGTGAGTATTGCAAGAAAGGTTTCAGAAGGCCTTCAGAGAAGAACCAGCACATTATGCGGCATCATAAAGATGTTGGGCTGCCTTAAAGTCTCTTTCACAGGCTTAACGGCTGGAATTACAGAGGAATTTTTGCCTTTCAGGCACTTAGCTTATTTTAAAGCCAATCACCTGCGATCACACACACACACATACAAAAAGAAAAAAAAGAAAAAAAAAAAAACAACCAACATAATGTGCATTTGATTTATTGCTGTATAAAAATAGGATTATTGCTTCTAGTTGACTTTTATACCTTTTGTTCAATAGCGTGTTCTGAATTCTATTCAGTTTGTTTAATAAATGAAGAAAAGATGGCAACAATAAAGTTGCATTTAATAAAGTAAACCCTGTCTCTCACTGAATTTTTCAACCGTAATAGTTTATTTAAAGCATATTTATCTAACTGACCTCGTTGATACTCACTGTGTCCATGTTAATGCAGTTTTGTCGTGAATTTTAAAGATAGGAAATTTCTTCAGATGAAATTGTCAAAGGTGTGTATAAAGTGGGGGACTGTAATGCTGAGTGATAAAGTTGCTGGGCCCCAGCTGATGGTCTTGTTTGAGTGGGCAGACTTTGTGGCAGGTTAACTGTTTGCCATTTGTGGAGTTACACGTCTGACTTTCGTGTGGAAAACTATTTTAATTCAGGTTTCAGAGGTAAAACAAGTTTTCAAAGTGATTTTGGGGCATTTCTTACCTTCCTTTGGTGGATTTAAAAGTGTGCTTGAGTATTATGTTTATTGTTCTGTGCTTCTTTGTCTTCGAAAGGTTTCTTGCCTGTTACAAAATGAGTTGGGGGTTGTTTTTTTTTTTCCAATTTACTGGTGTCTTGGAACGTTGGAAACACAAAATACTGTTGTTGCGTTTGCAGAGTTAATAGATCTCTCAACTGTCTGTGCGTGCCGGTAGATGTACCTCAAACTTAATGATCCTTTTCTGTGTGTCGGTGTTTCTTTGAAAGAGCAGCTTATGGTTCAGCTCCACATTTTATATTGTTTTAGAATAAAATTTTCAGACCAAGAGGTGCCTCGATTTTGGAAAGCGGGTATTTACAGCCAGAGAGCTTTGAGGGGGACTGAGTGATGCGGGATGCGTGCATAAGGCGTGGAGATGTTTTAATGTAGATATCCTTAGGAAGAAAAGTAACTTATGATAGTAACAGAACTGTTTCTAAATGGAGTGGGGTTTTTTTCCCTGAGCCATTAGAAGCCGTGTTAAGCCGCTGTTTGTTAATTAATACAGTATCCACAATTAACCCAATTCTTTTAATCTGTTTATAAACAGCTGGGAGAGTTTTACAATTATTAGATGCAATTTTGCCACCTGAAGACTATTATAAAATAGCGCCCTGTCATTTGCTAATTGCAGCATAAATATACCAAGCACGAAGTCGTGCACCTTGACAGCAACTACGGAGAGAAAAACCCCAAACCTTTTAATGTCAAGCCAGATTTTAGGACTCGGCCCTGCTCCCCTTGCCCAAATTCCCGCTGAAGCCAGAGATTGAGGATGGATGGCAGATAGCTGGCTGCCTGCCAGCTAGGGATAGATTTGTCACCAGCAGGTCTCTAGTGACTCTTGTTTCTAGGCAGGAAAGCTTCCTGTGGGATTCGAAACAGCTGATGATTTCATGGTGATTTGGGGTGATAAAAGTGACAAGAGGTTTCCTCACCGATATACATCTCCCTAAGCCTTTTGTGTCTTGTTCTGCTACCAAGCCCTGCTCCTACTGTTTCACTGTAAGCCCTAATACGTGTGTGAGTTTAATGTATGGTTGAGGAGAGCTGAATGCCGTGTCGCCACCTTTATTGTATAATGTTTTAGTTTTTCTTTCTGATGCCTGCTTGCTCTTCTCCCCCCCTCCACCCTTGTATGATACTGTTCCTGAGAGGCCCTGAACCTTTCTCCTGTAATAAATCCCCTGATGTGCTGTGCTGTGCCTTTGCTGAAACCCCCCGGGGATAGCCAGTGCATTTCAGTAGCTGTCTGTCTGTCTTGTCGCCCACTGGTTGCCAAATGAGATGCAGTAAAACCCAGTGGAGATTTGCCAGTGGCATCTTGCAGAGTACCTTCCTGTCACCTCTCCCCCCCAGCCCCTCTGTCTCTCTCTCTCTCTCACACGTTCCAGCATTTTCTAACTGGAAACCTGAAAAGTGTTCAGAGTCTGCATAAACTCCCCTAGTGTTGCTGAGGATTTTAGCCATTTTGAACTTTATTTTTTTAAATAAGCTGAAAGACAAAAGGAACACAATTTTACACATTTTCTTTCTCTTATGTAGCCTGGAATCATACACACTTTTTTTTTTCTTTCTCTTTTTTTTCTTTCTCTTTATTCTTTCTCTCTCTTTTTTTTTTTTTCTCTTTTTTTTAAAAACACAATGTTGCAACTTTTTTTTTAATTGAGGGTTTGGTCAAGTGGATTTTGTAAAATGTATTTGTCTGTATAAAGAGAAAAATGAAATTATAGCTATTGTTAATGTACTGACATTAGTTACAGGTTAGTTTTAATTCTTAAATAATTTGCTTAGCAAATGCTATAAAATGGATGTTTCAGTTCAATGTTTAAAAAAAGGTACAGATTTTTACAAGGACATAATATAAATTATTGTTCTGTAGAAAATACCCTGTTAAATATTGTATACGTCCTGCCCTCTGTACACTTTGTAAAAAAGACAAAAGAAAAAAACAAAATGCATAGAATCATATAGGGATGTGTGACATTATTGTAACTGTGTACTTGAAATAACGTGAAAAAATAAAATTCAAAATATTTTCCTGTTAAAACAAACGTTTGGTCTGTTTGATGCCAGCACTGAGATCATCGGACCTTGTTCTGAGGGACATGGGGTCACCTCCTGCTCTCATCCAACATGTTTCTCTTGCTCCCCGTTACTCAGTTCGTTGTGTGTGGTTCTGGGATGGTGGTGGTTTGTCCCCTTGTTTGGTCAAAACTTAACTTTAATGAGAATGTCTGTGAAAGTGAAAGGCAGGGATGGCAGGTCTTCAATATATCTGAGGATAAATGGGTTTTTAATATCTGAGGATAAATGCTGTTACATTTTTCAGTACCTGCTAAATGCTACTTCCCTGGAAGTACGAGTCCTGGAACAAAGCAAAAGTCCTGGAATGAAGCAACTACTGCCCTTGAAACTTGAGTAATAAAATGCATTTTCTAATGACACTTCCCTTTGTCTTGTTGTCCTCAGGGTCCCAACTGCCTTCCCCTCCTGCTGAGATGGATGAGGGAGTGTTGCTGGGGCAGGGGGACCTCCCTGGTGGGGGTTCTGCCCAGTTCTCACCATCTCCTCCACCTGCTGCTCCCTGGTAGGGTCAGTTCTGAGTCTGGTCCCATTCAACATATTTCATCGATGAGCTGGATGAAGGCTCTGAGGGTACACTCAGACTGTACTGGTGAGCAGCTATGTGGAAAAAGATCTAGGAGTCCGGGTGAACAACAGGATGACTATGAGCCAGCAATGTGCCCCTGTGTCCCAGAGGTCAAATTTCATCCTGGGGTGCATCAAGAAGGACATTGAGCTATTGGAGCGGGTCCAGAGGAGGGCCACGAGGATGGTCAAAGGGCTGGAGCAACTGCCCTATGAAGACAGGCTGAAGGAGTTGGGGTTGTTCACCCTGGAGAAGAGAAGGCTCAGGGGGGACCTTACAGTAACTTATCAGAACCTGAGGGGGCCCTACAGAAAGGCAGGGGAAGGACTTTTTAATAAGATATTGGATGGGAGGACCAGAAGCAATGGATGTAAATTGGAAGNCAGGGCCACCTAACAAACACATCTACTAGATGAGGTTGCCCAGTGCCATGACCAGCCTGGTAGGTGTCCCTACTTTTGGCAGGGGGGCTGGAACTCGAAGGTCTTTAAGATCCCTTCCAACCCGAACTATGATTCTATGATTCTAAGAGTGTGACAAGCAGGTCGAGGGAGGTCATCTTCCCCCTCTGCTCTGCTGTGGTCTGCCCTGCCCAGGTGAGGCCACATTTGGAATACCATCTCCATAGTTCAAGAAGAACAGGGAACTGCTAGAGAGGGTACAGCAAATGACCATGAAGATGATCTAGAGGTCTAGAGTATCCCCCTTCTAAAGAAAGGCTGAGGGACTTTGGTCTTTTCAGTCTGGAAAAAAGGCCTCTATGGGGGATCTTATTAAATCCTTCAAGGGTGGGTGGCAGAAGGATAGGGTCAGTCTTTTTTAGTGATGTCCAGTGATAGGACAAGAAATGATGGAGACAAACTTGAACATAAAAAGTTCTAGCAAAACATGAGGAGGAATTTCTTTATTCCAGGGTGACAAAACCCTGGAACAGGCTCCCTGGAGAGCTGGTGGAGTCTCCATCTCTGGAGACATTCAAAACCTGCCTTCCTGTGCAACCTGCTTAGGAGATCCTGCTCTGGCAGAAGGGTTGGACTAGGTGATCTCCAGAAATTCCATTTCTCACCCCTACTATGCCATGATTTCCTGTAATTTAAGGAAACAAGCAGAGTATTAGAGACTCAAGAAGTTTTCCTATTCCTTTTGTTGACCTCAGTTCCTCATTAGCCATTTCATGTTTCTCTGTTAGACATGATATGAACATGACACATCAGCCTATTTCCTGGTGTCGATACTGTTAACGGCTTTTTGTGATTTACTGTGATACAACTGAGTTATCTCTCCAAAAGCCTATGCATCTGCTTTTATTTCTGGTTTTGCATCTCTGAATTCTATACCCTGGCACTGAACTTAGATGAATAAACTGTGTGCACTGACCTCCTTACTTGGTCCTTTCTTCTCAGTGCTAAGCAAGAATTCAAACTGAGACCTCTAGGTGAACATGATTCCATAACTCTTCTAATAAATGGCCATGTGGGCAGTCAAAAGTCCCTGGGTGTAAGGCAGGGATAAGGTTCTCCACCATGTCCAGAAGCAGCAGAGGTGTGAGTGCCAGAGCTGCACACACACAGAGGAAAGCAGGAGAAAGAACTCTCCAAATGCTCCTCCCTTGCAGCTGCTGGTGCAGGTACCATGGAGGAGCACAAGAGGCCAAGCACAGGCATCAGCAATGGAGCTCCCTGTGCAAGCCAGGGACACACCCTTGTGCCACCCATGTGGCTCTTCTGGGGAGTTTTGAGGTCTCTGTGAGCACTCTCCTGACAGGGTTGTTTGTGCTTTTCCTTTTGCAGGGACCACAGAACCAGGAGCCATAGCCATGGGGTTCTGGAGCCTGTGACATCACAGAGCAGTGTCACCACTGCCTGTGGGGCAGGTGGGGGCAATGCTGGGCTGGGAGAGGGAAGAGGCAGAAGCTCCAGCTTCAAAGGGGCTGCCCTTGGGGCTGGGCAAAGAGGGGCCCTAGGTGCGGGCCATCTCTTTTCCACCCTGCCCCACAGAGCCTTTTCTCTCTCTTCTCCTCCTCCTCCCCATGTCCTGATCCTCCTGAGAGTGCTGCAGCATGTGGTGAGAGCGGGTGACCCAAGCAATCACACCATGCGTGACCTTCTGTGGCAGCAGGAGGAGCTGTGGAGACAAGAATAGAGTTGATGGAGCAGAAGAGCCAGGAGCTTGGTGGGCTCATGGTATTCCTTGTTGCCTGCAACAACTGGAAGTTCTGGGCCTCTGTGGATAACCTGTTCCTCCTCTTTGGGATCTACTGGCTGCCCAGGCAGAGGAGAGGACTGAGAGAATGGCAGCCAGGAGGGAGGGTCTATTGAGAAGAAGAAGAGGAGAAAGAGAAGAACAAGGAAAAGGAGAATGAGGAATATGTCTTGAAGATCAAACCAGACCCTGATGACAACTTGGGTGCAGTCAAGGCTCTGCAGGATGTGGGATCCTATCCAGCTCCTGCATCTGCAGGCACCATCTGAAGAAGATATCTGATGTTACTCACCAATGTGTAGGACAGTAGGATACTTTTGATGATAGAGGTAAGGTAGATAGGAGAGTTTTGTTAAAGTAGCTGCTCTTTTCAGAGATAAATAAGGTAGCTAGGTTAGGTTAGCTTAGGTTTTTCAATAGAAAGAGCTCTGAGTGTGGTGAGAAGTGCGGTCCAGCCAGCACTCAGCAGCACCAAGGTCCAGCAGAAGATGCAGATACAAGGAGGCTGGGGCCAGAGACTCTCTTAGCACCATGAGAATAACTGCAAAGAAGACAATAAATCACTTTGTTTACTACGATGACTACAAACACTGTGTCCATGTCTGTCTGGGCAAAGCTTTGTCTGGGAATGGGGAGGAGGGTGTCCCTCTGAGGTGCTGCCACACTCAGTTGGGCTGAGCTGGGCTCCCCTCCCACAGCTGGGCAAGCTGGTAAACACCAGGCAGGTCTGTCACAGCTCATTTCACCCTCTCTCTGATGGGAACATGTCACCCAAGTCATCCTGTATGACCATATTCATCTGTTCTGACCCCTACTATTTCATGATTCTGTGATTTAGGGCACTGGAGAACAAATATAACCATTTTTAGTGTATTTTTCCTGTCTTTGAGGAACAGCCACGAGCAGACACCAGTTCTTCCAGCTCATGCAGCTTTAGCAAATCTCCCCTGGGGCCTACCTCCCCCACCCCCTTCCTCTTGGATCTCCTCACCTGTGACAGCCCCACTCCTTGCCTCTGCCAAAAATTCCCTGGGTGGCCCAGGTACCTGCAGCTCATGCAGGTGACATCCCCATTGCTGAGACATAGCAGCAATAGAGCCCCGAGCCTGGATGCCATCCTCTGAGTTCTTTGACAGCCTTGTTTGTGAGCCAAAAGTCTTTATCTCTAATTAGGGAAAAAAAGCATCTAACAGCTCACTGTAGTTTGCTGGCGTGTTGAAGGTAGTGATTAAAGTTAAATAATATATCATTAGTAGGAAACACAATTAATACGTTAACACTTATGACAGGTAGAAAGCTGACCAAGGAGTGGCTGAGTGGAAGCAAGAAGCAGGTCAGCAGCGTGGTCAGAAGCAAAAAAATCACTGTCACTGTACATGCAAAGCAGGCAGGCCAAAAAACCTCTCACTAGGCCAAGAAGTTTGACAAGAGGGTTGTTTGATTCACTTGAAATGATGATATAGAAAAGGAGGCAAGAGTTTCAGTTTATTTCACTTTTCTAAAAGTAGCACTTCAGAAACTGCAAGCACAGGTGGTTCTGAAACCATACAGACTTCTATGAGGTCCTGGAGCAGGTCCAGAACAGGGCAACAAAGTTGGTGTGAGGTCTGGGAATAAAACTCATGAGAAATGTATGAGAGCTGGGATTGTTTAGCCTGGAGAAAAGGAAGTTGAGGGGATACCCTCTCCCTCTGATGGGAGCGCTGATGGGAGTTGATGATTCAACCCGATATTCTGAAAGATCTTTTCCAACCTAGGTGATTCTATAATTCTATGACTTTGTATTATTTACAGGAATCCCGTAAAAATTCCACAAATCTGGAAAAATGTTATGAATGTATTGAACTTAAACTAAGCAAATTATCTTGGCACAAGCCTAGGGAAAATACCAGGATGCCCACTGGACCAGTAAAAGGGATAAACCAAACAAATTTGTGATATTGCAACTATAGGGCATGTGTATATGCCCTAGACTTAAAGGTCTTTCAGCACCTTGGTAGAGCAGAGCCCATCCCTGATGTCAAACACAACCCTCAGGCACTAAGGTTGAAGGTTATTTCATTTCATTTCATAATCAAGGTTGGAAGGGACCTTTCAGATCATCTAGTCCAACCATCAGCCCAACTCTGACAAGCCTCATACCTGGACAGGGACTTGAACCCCTGGCCCTCAGATTAGGAGTGTGGTGCTCTCCCAACTCAGCTATACATCCAGGTTATCTACTTGACTGGGCTCTGGCTCTCTCCTTAAGTCCTGATGTGGTTCCACCATTGATTCCAAGTGACTCCAAATAGCTTCTCTGTGGAGCCAAGGGTGGAGTGTCACAAACTTGAAACAAGATGACTCCCGCTGCTGTGCTTGACTCTGCTTGTGCCCCAGGGCTAGAGGATGTCTGTTTCCCATGTTGTGTCAAGATGCCAATGTTCCCGTGCTGGCCAGGGTCTGAGGTATCTGAGCAGCCTGATGTTCCTTTTGAGGCACCAAGTACTTGAACCCAGGTTTTTGATTGAAAAAACTTACATTCTGTGGTCAAAGCCCAAAAGCTGGCACTGACAAGGACATTTCTAATAAAGTCCATAGAGATGTTTGTGCCTTAGGAAACAATAAGCCCCACAAAGAGCTCATTGATATTTTTAAATCAGTCTATCACATTGGCTAGAAGTTTGGAGAGCAATCTACAAGTACAGCAGCATGGGTCCAGAAATTCTGCCTCATTTTATTTAGATTCATCACAGAATCATAGAATGATTTGAATTGGAAGGGACTTTAAGGATCATCTAGTCCCAACCCACCTGCCATAGGCAGGGCCACCTCTCACTAGACCAAGTCGCTCAAAGCCCCATCCAGCCTAGCTTTGAACACTTCCAGGTATAGGGCATACACAGCTTCTCTGAGCAACCTGTCTCAGTATCTCACAGAAGCAGAGAACACTAAAAATAAAGAAAGTGAGAAAATTAACATTTGCTGGTATTAATATATATGGATATTAATATTTTGATAGCTATTAAAATATAATTATTGTATCACTAATACTCTTCTATCTATATGCCATGGACCTTCTAAGACAATGCTTCAATTTTCCCCACCTCTTAGGCTTTTGACATGGTGGGAAGCCTCTGCCAATGGTCCATGTGAACTTTCTGTGGACTTTTGGAGCAACACTGTGTCTCGCCCAGCCCTGAGCTCCTTTGCAGCAGTACCCAAGGCTGTCATCTCACTGGAATGTTGACCAGTATCACAAATCTAACATGGATTCAGGAGAAAAAAGCCCCACCACCCTATACTGCCATACAACAGAACTTTCTGTAGCACAACACTCACATTGCAAAAAGCCACCAGTAAGCCAGTGACACCACCTCATGGTAGCTGCAAAGCAACGGGAGCGTCATTCCTCCTCTTTTTGGAGCAGTGTTGGGGCTCGGGGCTGTGACCACAAGTTCAGATTTATTGCAGGCACAGAGCCTGGGAAGCATCAGTAGAAGCTGGCTGCTGCAGAAAGGCTAACAGTCTGCACTCCAAGTGTCCTATGGTGGAACTTCTGTGGAAGGAATGCTGAAGGAGTGCAGGATCAGTTCCTACCTGTAACAGGAGGGATGAGGGAGACTCATTACTGAGGCCGGGGAGCTCTTACCTGTAAATTCTAGGCAAAATCTATGCCATGAGGTGGGTATGAAACACCTTCTCTGATGTGGCTGGAAAGCAGCATCCCTGTTTGGCCACCTTCCCAGAAGACCCAGTTACTCATACTGGGTCCTGGGACCTTCTGAAGGCTGTGCATGGAAGGAGCAAACCCCATCTCCTCCTCTGGCTCAGGCCAGAGGGAGGGATGGCCACCAAGCCAGTAAGAACAGCTGAGCAGCAACACTTTTTCTTGCTTGTCTCTTTTCATAGTAGAGAGCTTTTGAAATAAACTGTTGACAAACCAAACACAACACAAATACTTGCTTGGTTGCTTATGGGGGAGACAGTTACAGAAAGGACCAGCAAGAAAGAGAGATTTCCTTCCAGCTGCAGGGAGACAAGGAGGCTGAGAAAGGATACCAGTAGTTAGGTAAGGGCTGCATGGTATTTCCCAGTAGAGAGGACTAGTTCCCAGTAAAGAGGAGCCTCCTGTGCTTGAAGAAACATCCCTGGCTCCCCAGGGAAGGGAAGGACTTTGTTTACCGTCTCTGTTTAAATAAATACAAGTGGAAGAAGGCAAGAGATTTTCCCCAGAATGTACACCCACTCACGAAATACTGAAGTGCTTGAGGGGTAAAAATATTTGGCAAATGATGTCTGTTCAGTGTGTTATATGCTTTGCTTAAAGGAAAACTAAACAAACTTGATCTTGACTCTGAAACTTACAAAAAAAGTTCAGATTAGAGGAGACTCTTAGAGGTGAATTTCAAGTGTCTAAAAATAGCTTTTTCCCCCCCCTTTTATTAATTTGTATCTTTTAGAGGAACATACAATTCAATGAGCTGTAATGCAAATGGCAGTTAACATAAAACTAGTCTCAAAGACTCTGCCTACATAAACCAGTAGGCTGGAGCACTGCAAGGGAACTGAAGAGGAGGAGGGTCAGTGCCAAGGGTGTGATGTCATCTCGGTGGGTTTCATATGGTTTGGATGCCCAGGGCTGTTTCTGGGCATCAAGATCACCCTTGGGGTGTTGGGGACATCATTTCATGCAATGCAATGCAATGCACCCTGTGCTGGCAGCCCTCCATCCAAGCTCCTTACTTCCTTACAGGTAGACTTTTCTTCTGCATTCTCAGATTAAGCAAGTTCTTATATTGAAAGCCTTATCAGCCCTGCCTGAGTTTAGCTTATTAGTGCTAAGAGGCTTGTGAGCCTTAAATCAGTGATCTTATTAGTAGAAACAGTGGTAGCACCTATAAAGTCCTGCTCCCTTTTGGGCCTGGCCAGTTCAAAGGGTGGACAGAAATCACTGGAGACTGTTTTCAGCTGGTCTGGACAAGATCAAACAGGACCACAGAACTGCAGATTTACATAACAATAGATTTACAGAACAGTTTTATTAAAAGTCATCTAGTCCAATCCCCCTGCAATGAGCAGGGACATCTTTACTGGAACAGTCTGTGCAGAGCCCCATCCAGCCTGATCGTGTCTGTTCCCAAGGATTGTGGGATCTCTCAGCTCTCTGAACAACCCATGCCAGTGTTTCACCACCTTCATCATAAAAAAATGTCTAGCCTAAATCTACCCTCTTAAGTTTAAAAGTGTTATTTCTTGTCCTATCACTACACTCTCTGATGAAGAGTCCCTCCCTATCTTTCCTGTAGGGCCCCCTTCAGGTACAGGTGAGCCACTGCGCGGTCCCTCCACAGCCTTCTCTTCTCCAGGCTGAACAGCCCCAACTCTCTAAGCTTTTCCTCATAGGAGAGGTGCTTCAGTCCTCTGGATTATCCTTGTGGCCCTCCTCTGGATTCACTGCAACAGATCTATATTCTTCTTACATTGAGGACCCCATTCTATGCTTAGAAAGTTGTTGTCCAAGTGGAAGAAAGAGTATAAGCCAAAACCACATGAAAGTAAGTACACAGGCAGAATTGAAATTACAGAAGATAACTGGAGAGGGAAGATGCAAAATCCTAAAAAAAAGGGGGAGACTCAGCAGACAAATGCTGGAAGTACCTCTAAGTCCTTCTTCAAAGGGCTGCTCTCAGTTCCTCAGCCTGTATTAACAACACCTGCTTTGACCCAGGTGCAGGACCTTGCATTTGGCCTTGTTGAACTTCATGATGCTTATATGGGCCCTTCATCTCAAACCCATCCAGGTCCCTTTGAATGGCAGCCTGTTGACTCAGCTACCCAACCCAATGATGGCATGGTTCAGCTTTCTGAGGAGTGTGTGGTTTTTCCTCTGACCACAGAGAAAGCTCCGTCAGCATGTGAAGCTCCTGGCTGCTTGAGACTATCTTCAAACACCAAACCAGCCCTGAAACCTACCCCAGGACTTTGAAAGCTTTGGGGAGAGGTGGTGAGGGATCTCTCCAAATGAGAAGGCTGTGCAGATTTCCTGGACAGCATGCATTCAGAAAGCCTGTGATGCTCCTGCTGCTGGAACTCTTTCTGTTTGGTGCCATCATAGAATCATAGAACAGTTTGGGTTGGAAGGGACCTTAAAGATCATCGAGTTCCAACCCCACTGCCATAGGCAGGGACACCTCCCACTAGATCAGGCTGCTCAGTGCCTTGTCCAGCAAGGAGCAGAAGAAGCATGAAGTGGGATTTGCTCCTATACAGCAGCAAAAGTTGCCCTCTCATTGACTTACTGTCAGCAGCTCCTCTGTGACAGCAGCGTGCAGAGTGACCACTGCATCCAGGCACAGCGAGTGGCCATGAGTGTCCCTGGACACAAGGGCAGCTTTGCTGGGATGCCCTGCGGCTGCACCACTGGATCCTGAGGTCCTGAAGTCTTCCTATCTCCACTTTCAGCCCCCTGCCATTCTCCCTGTCCTCAGTCTCCAGTCACAGAATCACAGGGATTGGAAAGGACCTCAAAAGATCATCTAGTCCAGTCCCCCTGCCGGAGCAGGATCACCTACATCAGGTCCGACAAGGACTGTGTCTACCCGTCCAGACAGGAGAGCCGTAGGGGCGCTTCTCTCACCGCAGCAGGAGCCCAGCATCTCCACATCCATCGACCATCCCCATCTCCATCGCTCCTCTCCAGCACCAACATCCACGCTCACAGCCCCGGACCAGCCGGGGGCCATGTCGCTAGGTGGCGGTGGCGGATAAGGCCGGAGGCCGCCCGCCTTCTGCCCGCCGGCAGGGTGCTCCTCCCAACCCCAGGTGACCCCCCATTCTCTCCCACCAGGGTTCTTTTGCTGCCCTAGCTCCTCTCCAGGAGTCCTCTGTCTCTCTCGGAGGAAGGGGACAGCACCACAGGGGTCATTGTAGCTTGGGGGATCCCGTGGGCAAAGATGTTCTCCAGATCCCAACCCCAGGTGACCCCCGAAACAGACCTCCCTGAGGAGGTGACACCCCTCAGGGAACAGGAGTACCAGCCCCCACCAACATCAGCTGCCCTCTTCCCAGGAAGAAGTTAAACCTTTGGAGGTGGACCTTACCCCAAACCTCTCTCTCCAGGCTCTGTGCAAAAGCAGTGCCCAGACGAGCTCTCAAGAGTGAGACAAAAGAAAGATGCCCACCTCATGGGCTGTGACAGTGAGCAAGGAGACCAGGACCCCATCCCATGGGAAAGCAAGATCAAATCAGTGCCCTCTGATTCACTACCTAGGGACAGTGATTAATGCAAAGTGAGGATGGGATTATAGGTTGTCTCCATCACACCTTCATGGCAGCCAATGTTGTTACAGTGAGTACCAAAGGAATTAATGATTCGCTGCTTAATTTCCTCTTCCCCTGCTTCCTCCACTGTTCTTTCGCATTAATAAACTGGTCTGGAGCCAGCTGCAGCTTCAGGTTAGTAATGAACATCTAAGCACCATTTATGCTGCTATCATGACAATTTAAATTGTCACTTTCTATTAAAAGGTCTAACTCCAAATGGTTTTAGCTGAAAGCACTGGCACTGACAGTGCAATTAAATGAAGAAACTCTTTTCTGGGGATGTCAGCACAAACACATTTTAAATAAGGGATCAGAAGCACCTTGCTAATTTAAACTGCAGTATAGCTTTCTAGTGAAGAATAATACCTGATGCAGGGATTTTTTTTTTTCCATGCAGTGTGACAGTTTTCGTTGTCAGTGTAGGATATTTAAAGGCATGATCTTTCAAAGGAGTCCACCAGCCTTTGGAAACCTCTGTGATAAATACAGGCAGAGCTGCATAACCAAAAGCTGTCATTTCTCAGCAGATACCTATGAAAAGATGTTAATCATGTTTTCTCCCAAAGGACTGTGATTTACAGTCTTACTCCCCTCCAGAGAGTTTGAGAGAACAAATTGCTTTACCAGGTACCCATCTGATGGTCTCCATCTATACCAGTTAGCTTTCAGAAATGGTTTGGTGCACTTTGTGTGTCTCATGTTGCTGATATCTATGACTCTTGAGTCATTTATAAACCATATTGTTACGTGGAATAAAGACTCCATCTGTGTTGTAGCTCACCTGTAAAAATCACAATAAGATCCTCAACTGGAAAAAAACCCAAACACCAAAACCCCATTGTTTTGCAAGCTCTGTGCAGTAGCTGCAGTGCCCATGTCAGACTGGGCAACTCCTCTGCCTCAACATCATCTTCCCTCAAGGTCTGTCCCTTTCTCTCTGCCTTGCACACAGGTTGGTCCTCCTTTAGCAAACACCTCTGGCCTCCTGATACCCAACTCTATTCTGCATGTTGTTTCCTCATTTATCTTTTGGTGCCAAATAACAAACCCTTTTGCTACAAGAGGGAAGATCATGTTACTATTTCACATGTAAAAAGTGCTTAACGTTCTCGTGGAACCACCCTGCATGAGTATTAGAAATCACAGCATCAGAAAAATGCAGTTTCTCAACTTGGGTTGATTTTCCTTATTCCTATAGAAAAGGCAGCCTGACAGCAGAGTCTTTTTAGGTTTTTAAAGAAGTTACTAGACGTCAGACAGAACAGCACAACTGCAATCTTTGGGGTCTGTGACTTAAATAAGAAGTTGAGAAATAGCTGAACAGCTTTAACGGTTCCTATTTTATTTTAAAGGCTTTAAAGCTTTTCCAGTATGTGAGAGAGTCCCTCGTGTTATGACCGCTGGGGTTTCTCTGAAGTGTATTACATCTGCTGGAAAGAAATGAGTCACAACATTTCAGCTCCCCCTGTCCCATTCTCAGTTGCTACAGTTATTGCTCTGAAGGACACAGAGATGCATCTTGAGATAAGTATCCCTAGGATAGCTATGGATATGATTTTTATGTCTACACAATTACATTTCTAGCTACAGAGCACTCCACATTTTAGCACTTCACTGTAAAGAAAAAATGTAGCAAGAGAGAATGATTTATGTGTGATCCTTACAAAAATAATATGCAAGGGAATGGGATTGAAAGTAATTTTCTTTACAGAATTATGAATTTTATTCTGGTTCATTTGTTTTTAAGAAAAGGAGAACAAGAAGAAAAATATTCTGGTGTTCTGAGGAGAAATGAAAGAAAGGTGCTGCACAGTTGCAGAAAAAAGGAATTGAGGGTACATGTGGCTAGGACTTTTTACTTAATAGTTTTGTCATCATAAAAGTGGCACATTTATTAGATTTAAAACTTTTCATGAGAATAACCCCATTCTCCAGTTTCAATGGAGCTTTTGCTTTTAAGAAAAGCTGCACACTTCCCAACATCTTCAGCCTTACTTTCAAAGATATCTATTTTCCAAAGCTTAGCAAAAAAAAACCATTGTCTTTTAATATTAAAGTGTTTTTATGAGACAGATTAAATACTTTTCTGTCTAGGTTTAATTTTGGATTAGAAAAGAAAGACATCTGGGAAACGTGGTCCGACAGAAGCATTCTTCAAGGACAAATAGTACATGCTTTGTGGCTATGGGAATGTGAAATTATGATGTAAGTTATTAGTCAAATCAGGTAAAGGAAAATTAAAGGAATTTACAAAAACTAATAAGCTGCAGTTTAAATTACACAAATATCCACAGAGACCTGAAGCTCACAGAGTCTGATAATACCGTATAGTAAAACAGGGTGCTCCCTTTGATAGTACCTCAGTAGCACAAGGTGTTATCCCTTTATTGGAGAGCGTGTCTTCATCCAAGACCTGGGCAGGATGAAGAGTGCTCCCACCTCCACAGACATGGTAAGTAAATGAGGAAACTGGATTCAGGTTTCCCAAGATCTTCTAGTGACAAGCTTTGTGTAGCCACCTCTTGCGCTTCACTGTAGCTCCTGTCCAACCTGCTCTAAGTGAACTTGCTTCTTGGAGGGCTTGATGTCCAAAGGTCCCTTCCATCCCTGACCACTCTGTGATCTGGTAGCTCCATCCTTGCTCAGACAGCTTCAGAGGGACTTCCCCTTTGCCCTGGGTTAATCCCACTGGGGCAGGTAGAAGTGCATGTGTCACTGGCAAAGGGCTCACTCTGGTTCTGAGCCTCTCTGCACTTTCATTTTAGGATTTTATCCAGGTTACACAACTGATAGGAAATGTTTGTTCACGGGCATCTAGAGCAGTAAAACAACACTGTCAAAGAAGTACAATTACTAATGGCTTTGCAATGGGTTTGTCAGAACAACCCTGACTGCAGGGAGTGGTTCTATCCTGTGATACCCAAAGAACCTGCCAAAATTAAAGCAAGACAAGAGCTGCAGACAGCCAATCTAAAGATGGCTCTTTCTCCTGCCTAGACCTTCTGCCAGGGCTTGGCTGAGAAGATAAATGGTCTGGACAAAAAGGAAAACGTTTTTCAAGGTAGACATAAAGGACAACATAAGTTATCTAAGTTTATCTATAACTATCTTATCCTCTCCTGTCTTCTGGTGGGGCAAATGGCACTAGCCTGTGTGCTTGGGATCATTAGGTGTGATGGCTTAGACTGGCATCCCAGGTGTGCCAAGGCACCTTCTTTTGGCTCTTGTGCCATCCTTTGCCATGACAGACAGGAAGCCCCTTATCTCTACTCCTTCAGGTCAGAAGAAATAGCATTCTCTCATGAGTGGCAGGGGCATCCTGGACTTCCTCAGCATCTCCTCCTTTGGGGCAGGCTGTATGGTGCCCCAGTGCTGAGGTTCTTCTCCCCATCCTCTTACTACCATTCATTTTGGCAGCACATTGCCACTAAAAGTTCTGCTTCACTTTAAGAAAGGACTTTTAACAGAAACAATTCTCAGCAGCATCAGCCACACTCAGATGTCTCTGGCCTGCTCACTCTTTTTTCTTCCAATCTCTCCTCTTTTCCATCTGATATTGATAGAGTTTTCCTCCATTTTTAGATCTTCCTTCCCCTCTGAAATCCTTGAAGGAGATGAGGAGGTGAGGAGAGGGAATTTACTTTTGCTTTAGAACTTTACCACTGAGATTCAAATTACAGGTATCAAATACACAAAACATAACATGAGTTATTTTTCATAACTTTTTCAGGTATATGGGAAGATCTTGCTGTTGTAGCTCACTTCTTGTTGATTGGTATGTACCTGCTGTAGATGTATAGGTAGGAAGATAAAGGCACTTCAAAATTATTTGAGCATATAAAACATACACAAGTACATTAATAAATCAGAGAAGTACACATATCTTGTGAGCAAGCATCTGGAGAATAGAGTATTCCAGGGATGTAGCACAGCATGTAAAATGGTTGTTGGGGATACATTACAGCCCAGGAAGGGAGTAAACTCTTTGAAAGGGCTGACAATAGCAGGACTAGGGGAAATGGATCCAAGTCGAAGGAGGGAAGATTTAGGTTGGATGTTAGGGGGAAGTTCTTTACTAGGAGAGTGGTTAGGTCCTGGAACAGGCTGCCGAGGGAGGTTGTGGATGCCCCATCCTTGGAGGTGTTCAGGGCCAGGTTGGACGGGGCCCTGGGCAACCTGATCTAGTAAATGTGTTTGTTTGGTAGCCCTGCTAGGCAGGGGGGTTGGAGCTACATGATCCTTGAGGTCCCTTCCAACCCGGGTCGTTCTGTGATTCTGTGTGATTCTGTGAAGCTTGGAGAGCTGGGACTACTCAGCCTGGAGAAGGCTCAGTGGGGTCTTCTCCAAATATAAAAATAGCTGACAGTATTTATACATGGTTGTGGTGTATGTATATATATATATAATACCTAATGATATGATGAGATGAGGAATGACAATGGAGCTAGACCTTTCTCAGTGATGCCCAGTGACAGGAAGGGACCAAATCAAAATGTGATGTTCCATTTAACATAATAAGACATTTGTTACTGTGAGGCTGATCAAACCCTGGCATGGGTTCTCTCCCCATTTTGTGTGGAGTCTCCATCCACAGAGATGTTAAAAAACTTAATGAGCATGACTTGGAGCAACCTCTTCTTGCTGATCCTGCCCTGAGCACTGAGGTGGACTAGATGATTTCCCCATCCATTCATCCTCAGATGTAATCCAGTGTGGTGTTTCCATAAGAGAACATCACCCACTGTTCCCCAAAGGTCCTTCATGTAGGTGATAGGGGTGGAAGGAGAACTGTTACTGGAATACAGCTGAGAGAGATGTTTGTCATTGGCATGTGAAGGCCACGAGTTGCTTAGGCACAGACATATTTTTCATTTCTTGATATGGTTACTGACTTTGCTGCATCATGGCTTCTCAGCTAGACAAAGTCCTACACAGACTACTAACTTTACAGAGTGGGGAAGAAACAGCTCCCACAAAACCCACTTCAAACAGTGGGAATTGCAGGGAGAAAGCAAATAAAGGCAAGGAAGCATTCCTTCTTCCAGAACTGCAAAAAACAGAAATACATGAATGCACTCAGGAAGTATCCTGAGTACTAAACAATGCTGTGCTTTATGTCTATCTATTTTTAAATACCAGAGGCATCATATCTGATTTATGCAAAGGGAACAGGTTCATCAAGTGCTGTAAAAATAGCCCAAGAATCATTAAAAGCCTGCTTTTGGTTTGAATAAATTTTCTTCAGTATTCTAGATTATTGGACTAAGCTGTTACAAGCTTGGTTCACAGAATGGTGAGATTTAAAGAAATATATATTTTAAGGAAATATATATTTCAAGAAACATATATTTTACTGTGTTGTGTTGGGTTTTCTTTTTTCAGTCTGGTTTGATATTTTTTAAGACTTCAGGATATAGCTCAAATTTCAATATTTTTTCTGATAAAAATACATTTTAAAAACGGACTCTCATTTTGAGTGAGAGCTGAAATTCTTTCAGAAAATGAGATTTCAAGAAAAATACCAAGCATTGGTAAGTTTCCCTTCTTCTCAGAGAGAAAACCACGTGTCTTTTTGCAAGCCTTTCACTGCATTAGTTTCACTGATGTGAATGTTTTCAGCCATAGTGAATTCCAAGCAACTGTTGTCAAATGTTTATATAAATGACTTTCAGGCCATGCAAATGTTTGCACTGCAGAAATTGGACCCTAAGTAACACCTGTCAGGCAGACAAGATAATAATTCTCTATCGTGATACTTGAATGCTTCCCCCTCAAAAAGCACACAGCTCAGCTTTTGTGTGGAACTTGTTCAGCTTCTTTGCTTCCACTTACCAAGCCAGAATGAATTGCTAGGGAGTAAATACTGGAGAAATGGTAAATGGAGTACTTGGAACTGGGGGATGGAGGATAACAAGAAACAAAGGGCATCAGAGAAATTCTTCTCTGAAAATTATTACACAAGAACGACAGTTCTGAAACAGGACAAATACCATATTATTCAGCTGTCAGCAAGAGCTGAAAGACAACGGGGGAGCTGTGATAGTTGCTATATGAAGGTGCTAGTCAACTTGTCAGATGCTGGGAAAGAAGAAATTGGTGGCAAGAGGAGATAATAGAAGAGGCAAGTGGAGGTAAATCAGAAAGACATTAGACTAAGGGAGAGCTAACTGGTGCTGCCATGGGAACTGCCAAGTAAGAGCAGGAAAGCTTGCTTGGGTCTCAGACAGAGCACACAGCTTGCAACTTACACATTAACACGAACAATTTCTCTTCGATAACAAGAAGATATTCTAATAAAATGACAAAAAAACCACACAACAAAGGCAAGAGAGAAGGAGGCTAGTAGGAATGTGCGCAGTATCTGAAAATATTTTGTGAATTCATCAAACTGAAACAAAGCTGTACACAGAAAAGGTCTCAGTAGGGGTTAGCTCAAGTATGTTAAAATTGCTTCTGCCTTCTGATCTTAGTTTCAGTTAAAACACTGCCTAAGGTTACTGCATTTGAACCAAAAAACTTATTGAGGAAGCAAGTGTATCTATTACAATGTCACTCACACACTGCTGTTCTCTGAAAGTTCCTCATATCTGAAAACTTTCCTTTTTTTCCCCAGCTTATTTAAGTTAGGCTAATAAAATCAATTATCTCTTCCTACTAGCAGGCAAAACATCTGCTTTTCTTTCCTTCCTATGTTTTTTTTTTTTCAAACAGTCTCTTTTCAGTGACATTTATACCCTCAGGAACTTATGTATCACATCAGCTTGCCCACTCTAGAGTAGCTTGAAAGTAAAGAAGCTTTGGAGACATGTGGCTGGTCTACTATATCTCAGCTGTTGACCTTTAGATGAGAGTCCAAAGCAAGTTCCGCACTCTCAAGGTCCCAGCCCTCACCAGAACATTGCACACATCTTTCCTTTTGCTCCTCAGCCCCACCTTTCCTATCCCTCTTGAGTTTGCTTTAAAAGTGTCAGAAATTGTACCAGTTCATGGAATTGTACCCACCAGGTGCTGAATTATATGGTGGTGATGTCCTCCTCTCAGGTTACAAGCCTGCCTGTGGCCAGCTGATGCCACTTTGCTGCCATTTCTGCCACTCATAGCACCAGTTGCTGGATGAGGATGGGCTGCCAGGCTGTGCCTGATGCAGATCAGCCTACCTTTCATCAGGCTACAGAAGTGGAATTTGCAAGGGGTACTCTACCCAAAGATGAGCCACATCATTGTGCTTTTTTTGCCCCAGTCTCCCACCAGGTCAGATGTGGATCTTCCAGAAATGAAGGACCACCAAACTCTGACATTTGGAGCATGGACTTCTTGGCTTGAAAGATGCCACCAGAAACTTCCAACCTATCCACTGACAGATACCACTTTTGCTTTCCTTATGGAAATGCAGGCTCTGAGTTAAACCTGAAGGAAGAGGTATTGAGCCTTTGGCAAAGAAACCTCTCTAGAGTTAAGCCAAATATGATGTCCCCAAAGTCCTGCTTGGCAGTCTTCTGGCTCTGCAAACTGGAGCCCTAATTCACAGTCACTCAGGAGCCAGTGCCTCAGCTCAGGGAGACTACAGTGTGGGTCTATGTCCTGGGTGTTATTTACTCCAAATGGAAGAAGATGCCAATTTTAACCTTTGAGCTAAGAGGGATGAACATGTGTGAGGAGTGGAAGAAAACTGCACTCACATAAAACCCAGCCATTAAAAAGTTTGAGAGGGCAAAAGCACAAAGAAAAGGAAACTTCTAAATCTGGCATTAAATTTCCTTTCAGTTATCCAGTGATGACTTTTTCTATTATTTCAGACTCCATTTTGCTCTTCTGACAATCACAGGTCTCTGGCTGTACCTCTCTGGCAGCTGCTAAAATGATGTAACAGTTGCTGATAGGACGAGAATATTTATAGTTATTTGTGGTACATTATCAGGAGTAAGCTGATTTGAACCTGCCTTTTGGCCAATACAAATACCAGCTAATACTCTTATTCAGTGTCTCTCTCTGCAAATGCAACCTTTAACTCTATACTTCGGAATAAATCGTAACAGTTCTGTCCAGTAAAGTTAAACATTTGAATTCAGCAATTACTTTTTAAAGAATCACTTCCAAATACCATTTCCAAACATGGAGAGTATCAAAAGAACTGTCTGCAAGAACTTGCCTGCTTGTATGGTGACCAAGAAACATCATAATGTTTCTTGTCATTTCATCATCATTACCAGAGGGACCTCCCACCGCTTTTCTCTTTAGTTGATGAAAAATCTGAACCCTGGACAAGCTGCCTGACTTCTACAACAGGATGAAAGAAATCCTTGCCAAAACTAAAAAGAAATCCTTGCCAAAACTAGAAAGAAATCACAGCTGCTGTGAATCTCCTTCACTGTTTACACAAACTCCCTATTTCTGTCGAAATACAGAGTGGAAACAAAATATTAGACTTTAAATAGAACAGTACCACAGAGGGTATAGGTAATTCATTATCAAGGCACTATTAACATAGTGTGGATATTAAGCTGTCATATACAGGAAAACACAAAAACTGGCTATTGCCTTGAGAAGGACCTTGGAGCTTTCTCTGGCACACACACCTTACTCTTGTCACCCTGAGATGATCTCTAATCATCTCTCTGAGAAAAAGTAGACTCAGTGCCGCCCCCCCCAGGGGTGAGGGTCGCAAAACACCAAACACTGCAACTCCCTTAGGTGAAACTCTTCCCGGGTTGTAAGGTGTTGTCAAATGTCATAGAAACATCCAGAAGTGCTTACCAGAAAGCTAGGAAGTCTTTTGAAAATCAGCGTTCTAGGTATTTTTTCTTCTGTTTTGCAGAGCCACGAATGTTTTAGCAAGGTTTGTAAGCCCTGGAGAGGCCATCCCCTAGCGTGCCCTGCACACGTATGGATCACACACTGTTGGCATGAAGGAAGGGACCTGTGCTAGAGACAGCTCTCCAGGCTCTCACTCTTGCTAATGCTTTTCTAAGATATTTTTTGTGGTTTACTGGAGTTTGTTACTTCATCACATCTCAGAGCATCCAGCTATTCCTGTCATCTTGGTATTTGTCAGAAGCTTAATTTCCAGGTTTCATCTGCAGACAGTTTATCTCTTGATGATTACAAATGAATGACAAGTGTTTACTTGAAGGGTTTTGCTTTTCCTCTCCAGCCAAACTGTGGTCCAGACAGTCTTGCCTGTCTACCAGAGCCTCTTTTTTCTTCTCTTGTTGGCTCAGTTTGTGTATGATCTGCAGGACAAGAATTCACAACTGAATGCCATTTGAAGGATGGATGTGCTCCTCTTCAACTTTCACAGCTCAGTGCAAACTTGGACAGTGCCTGTGGGTTCTCAATATACTTCTAAAATCACAAATTCTCATGCATGTAGGGATACCTGTAGAACTGAGAGAGCTTTCAAATAGCTTCAGGCTGAAAACTCTTTTTTTCTTCTTTTTCTGGCTGTAACTTTCTTAACCCAATTCCTATTAATTGCTTATAGGAAAATACCTTAGGAGCGCATGTCCAGCCAGAAAGGTTTGTTTTAGAGGAGGAAGAACAGGTAACACACACAGCTTCAACTCCTCAGCCTTTGTAACATCACCTATAAACTGAGTTTCATAATAATTTTACAAGCTGTCTTTATAAGACATAAAAAGGTACAGTTTCAGGCTGTAGATAGACAATCTGAGCTTCTGTCCATGCCCAGGCTACTGGCACAGGCAGTCACACTGCTACTGTGACTAAAACCAGCCATGACAATGTTTTGTATTCACTCATATGAACTCTTTTTGCCTTACTTGCCAGTGCTTGCTACACAAACCAACGTACCTATATTTCTGGAGAATATTCTCTTTCACTTTTGTTTTTAAATTTCGGTTTTATATGACAGTTTTACTGTTGTGAGTGTGTTCTGGTTTTGATTTTGGGGGTTTTTTTTCCCTTTCCCAGTAACAGCAACACAGAAAGAGCACAAAGCATTTTTGTCATGTTAGGACCTGTGGGAAGGCATGCATGATCTGTCTTGCCCAGCACCTGACTGTTGTGGAAAAAAAGCTGACTTAGTCACTAACGGCAGTGTTCCTGAGATGATGTCTTCCCATTAGAATAAAACCAGTAATTTCTACAGAAATCCCTGCCTCTCCCTCCAGGAAACACCTGTAAAACATGACTTCAAGCATAGTTGCTTTGATTAAGAGGTCCTTAGCTTTTGTTGAGCTCTGATGTCCTGAATTGAGAGGAAAAGCACAAACTTCTATGAACAAAAAACAATTACATTGATTTCTGTAAAGTTTCCTCGTTTTGAAACATGGCATTTTGATTTCCACTGCTTTTACTTTAAATTCATTTCAACATGTTTAAAATTTCAAAATTTGAACAGCAGATGTGGAATATTTCACATTGGAAGTGTAAAATTTAAATATTTCCACGAAACTGAAGATAAAAGATAGCATCCTGTCAAGAAGTCTTTTTAAAATCACCCTTCTTAACAGAAGCTTTATTTCATGAAGAGGAACTGGCATTTTTGACACAAAAACTTCTCAAAATTCTCGACTCCTCAAGAAGTTGGAGATTATAAATCAAGACTGAGAAGGAAAAAAAAAACTACCATACCAAAATTCACCCTATGGAAAGAACTTCCATAACCTAATCTATTCTTTTTTGATGCTGAAGATCTGTGAAGTTTCTCTCTTCCCATCAGTGCCCTTGGACATATATGAGATGCTCACAAAGTGGCACTTACTTGGTCCTTAAGACGTATTTGTCTTACTGCTCATCAACACTCCTTTGGGGAAAAACTTCTCCCATTGCTGAAAAGCTCTGCAATCAAATATATGTACTTTATCACAGCAATGGCAGAGAAAATGCACTACCTGCCTCTATTCTCCCTCAGGATGCTGATTGTTGGCTACCCCCCTTATCACCAATTTGGGGTCCTAATTTTATAAGGTTCTTTCAGCTCTTTGTTCTACTCTGAAGTGCTGTGAATTTCCTATCAGTTGTTCTACTGCCACATCCAATTGCTCATAAATTACTTTTAAAAGCTAAGGCAAGGCAAATAATTACTCCTATATGGATGAAAGTGTAACAATATATTACAAAAATAATAGTTTGATTCTGCCTCTTTGTATTTTCCCCCTACATTGACTGCCAGAAATGGATTTACTACTATGCAAGTGAGATAAAATCAAATTTGTTATCTTCAGATTTAATCAAAGCCACTCTCTTTCCTCTTTTATTGCTTTTCCACTGATAAGAGTCTTTGTCTAAGCTTTCCTCTCTTAGAAGCATGGACATAAAGCTCCTGGCACACCAGATACTCTTTTTCACATAGAAATTTGTCCATTTGAATAGGCATCACAATCACAATTTAGTTTTGTTACTTTTATTTATTTCATTGTAATCACTGTATTTTTTACAGTTACAGCCAGGATCCAAGTAACAAGCAAGCCCCATTAATAATTTCTTTAACAGTGATGCAGATGTTCCTTTTCTTACATTAATGAGTCACCTTTTTTTTAAATAGTTTATTACTGACAGTGAAAAGTCAATGGCTTTATAGTAGAAAAGGACAAGATGCATCTAAGTCCAACTGTAAAATATGTCACAGCTGAAGAACAGGGTGTGTTTTCATTATAAAACCTGTACATGCCTTTGGAAGCCACACAATTTTAGCTAATTTTTATTAGTTGATTTGGTATCCAGACTTGTGAAAAATCTGATGTCTAATCATGGCACTGAAAAACATTATTTCTCTAATACAAATTTTTGGCATTAACTTGAACTCACATGAACATAATTTGCCCTCCAGGGAAGTTCTTTTGACTGTTTTTTCCCATCTGCACTGAACATGATGATGTCTGCTGGATTTCCCTACAGCTGGGAAACATTAGCCTATCCTATATATTCTATGTAGTGGAGGTTAGAGTTTCTCCTGTGAGATAGCATGCGGGATCTCCTGCTGTTCAGTTCCTGAGCCAAGGCTGACATCAGGATTTCTGTCTATAGGCTTAGCCCATCCATATGGGATAGAGGGGCCCTGTTGCCTTCTGAAGGCCAGTGTGCCTTCTTTGGGGGGAAACCACAGATGGCATCAGCTTCAGCTTCTCTGCAAGCCATGGAGGCAATGATCACAACAGGCATCACGTTCAACAAAGCTGAGAGGATCCAGTTATTCCTGCAGTGAGGCAGGTGAAAATGAAAGTCATCATAAAAACGGAGGAAAGATAAACATCTGCCATGCTCTTGAGAAGAGGAGCACACCAGTAAAAGCACAGGGGCATGTTCTTGAGAAGAAAGGATTATGAACACTACAATGTCTGGAGGGGAGATGAACCACAAAGCACTCAAAAACCCCATATAAACGGAGGCAGGGAACTGTATTCACAGGTACTTTTTATTCTGAGGAACTGTGAAAATCTCTTGATGCATCTAAACAGGCAGGTGGTCCATTTACAAATACTTTTCTACTGATGAAGGTGTTTTTTTGTGGCAAATACGATGTATTAAACTAAAAGGTTAAATAAAAAATGGAATGGTGAAGCTGTGAGGAAAATACATGTAAGTTCGTGGGGATTTAAAGGTCTTGCTGTTGGTATAGAGATCTGGCATGTGGTTTACAGACGGGTGAGGAGCCCGCACTTTCAATGAAGTGAATTTAATGCCAAATCCAAAGACTGTAAATGGAGTTTCACACAATTATCCAGGTAGGAAGGGACATTTCTGATCATCAAGACCAGCCATTAACCTAATTCTGGCAAAACCCACCACTAAACCATGTCCCTTGGAACTATGTTGACCTGTTTTTTTAGTATCTCCAGGGATGGTGATTCCACCACTTCCCTGGGCAGCCTGTTTCAATGCTTGGTAACAAAAGGCATCACAATAGATGAGTAGTTTTATTTCCAGGGTTTTCTGCACAGGAAGACTCCACTAGAAGAGAGAGAGTAGGATGAATCTCTGAAAGAGAAGCTGAGAATTAATTCTTAACCTCTAAACTTTAACCTGTTAATTTTGTATAGGTTTGAGAGAGGAAATTATCTAATATCATGTTCACTTGTGCTGCAGCAGTTTCTCCAGGCTGGTATTGCTGGATGACTAAAATATGACTGTCAAACCCAAAATCGTAACTGGGTAGATTCTTCAAGAATTCTTAAGTCAAAGCAGACTCTTAAATACAGCAAAACAGAAGTGACAAAACTCATGGCTATACATCACATGAACTTCTTCTAAAAAAAACACTGAAAAACCTGCCTCATTCAAACAAGGGCATTCAAAGGAAATTTATTTCTATTTTTAGCTTTCAGAAATACAAAAAGCTGGCAACCAAAATAGCAGCATATGGAAATCCTGTTGTCTCTGCGCGGGAAAAACCTTCAAAGGCTTTCTTTCCATCACAGCACTACCTTCAGCTCTCAGTCACATTTTGGAATATGTGATCACCTTCAAATAGTTTAATAAAAAAAACCCCAAGCAAACTGGATAGAAAATGTGTAGTGTATTGGGGCTATTTCTCCCTCTACTAGTAACTGATTCTTCAGGATAAGTAAAAAAGACTTATCCTGAAGAAAATGAGCTGGAATTATGTTTTGAGAATTTTGCTTGGATTTTTCTTCAGCCAGGCAGCAGAATTTCCCTGAATTTCCCACATCCTCTCAATTAGTTCAAGTTCCTCAAACGCAGCTTCGATGAATGGAGGACTCCATGTGTATTTCAGCTGTTTCGTGTCTTCCCTTCTTTATCCACTAATTAGAATCATAGAATGGTTTGGGTTGGAAGGGACCTTAAAGATCACCCAGTTCCAGCCCCGCTGCTGTGGGCAGGGACATCCTGCACTAGATCAGGTTGCTCAGTGCCTCATCCAGCCTGGCTTTGGATGCCTCTAGGGATGGGGCCTCTATCACCTCTATGGGCAACCTGTTCCGTAGTCTTACCATCCTCATGGTGAACCCTCAAGTCCTTCCATTTTTTCCCCGCAGTTTCCCTCTATACAAGATCCACATACACCTCCTTCCCCCCATATCCTCCCTCTGCCCCACACCAACCCTTTTCCAGCCCATTTTTCCCCTAATCCCACACACCTGGGCTCCACTGTAGACTCCTCCCCTCTCCAGTTGGAATTCCTTTGAATTTTCTCCCATGCTGGCACCTCAGCTGTCATTTCTGATGGACTATCCACTGTGGCCACGAGATCTTTCTCCTGAGTGGCAACAGCTCATTATTACACAGGTAGTTAGGGATGTCCTCACCTCCACCCTGAACACTACTTTGCCTTTACTGATGCAGCATGTCGCTGTTTTGTCACCCAGTGCTGTAACCCTTCCATTTGCAGCCTCTTGCCACCAGCTTTCAATATGACCACCCAAAACAAGACAGTGGGTCGCCAATTTCCCATCATTTCATTACTCATTCCTGAAATGGCTTGGGCTCCAGGAAGGATCCTTCCAGCAGGTGAAGCATGTAGGAAACTGGAGAATCCCTGAGTGTATTCCTACCCTTGACATGCTGTCCTTCAGCCAGCATGGAAGATGGTGCAGCTTTTCACCTCGTTGTAGCCACTTTAGTGAAATCACTGCACCATGGAATCCTAGAATAGTTTGGGTTGGAAGGGACCTTAAAGATCATTGAGTTCCACCCCCCCTGCCATAGACAGGGACATCTCCCACTAGATCAGGCTGCTCAGTGCCTTGTCCAACCCGGCCTTAAAAACCTCCAGAGAAGGGGCGTCCACAACCTCTCTGGACAACCTGTTCCAGTGTTTCACCACCCTCACTGTAAAGAATTTCTTTCTTCTGTCTAGCCTGAATCTCCCCTCTTCCAACTTACATCCATTATTCCTAGTCCTCCCATCACACATCTGAACACCCTGGAAAGTCCCCTGAACGTCTGCTATATTGATCAAACAACTTTCTGCCTGCAGACAGCGCAGAGAGTGCCCAGGGCTGTCTGGCACCGTCCCCTCTCGGCTGGCAGCCAGCGCTTCTCTGCGGGACCCGACTCCAAGGAGCCCCGTCACCAGAGGCCACCAAGGAAAGGGGTAGGAACGGGAATCGCTGGTTTCCTCCAGAGTCTCTCCACGGAGCAGAGACACCGAGAACGGCCGGGCCACGTCTCTTCGCAGATGGAACCAGGAGCCTCCCTGGGCTCGGCACTGCCCATCCCGCCGATGTCCGGGGTCCGCTGGGCGCCAGGAGGCAGCGCTGAGGCCGGGCCCCGCGGGCTGCCCGCCCGGCTCCGGCTGCCGGGCTAATCATTAACAGCCTTTCGTTGACACCGAGCAGCCGGGCTGCGCATCGCGGCTGCCCAGGGACCAGCGACCGGTGGCCACCGACCCCCTCCGCCGCCTGTCCCTTCAGTGCTGCCGAGGCACCTCGACGGGGTCCGGCGGCCAGAGGCGCCATGGAAAGCGAGGCGAACGCGACCCTACCCCCGTCCTGCGGCGCCAGCGAGCCGCCCTTCTCGGAGGAGCATCTCCAGAGTAAGCGCAGAGCCGGGAGGGGAAGGCGTGCGGGAGAGGGGGGGTTTCCGCTGCTCCCCCCCTCCCTCCACCCAAGACCTAGTCTCGGGGGGCGGGCGATGGCCGTTCCTGCCCCTGTCCCGGCTTCTGATACTCCCTTCCCCGCCGCCGTTCTTCCCCGGCGAGGAAATCCCCCGGGCGGACAGCCCTCTGGCAAAGCTAATTTAGCTTTGCCTTCGGGAAGGGAGAGAGGCGAGACCTCTGCCCGCTCCCCCGACGACCCCAGCCCAGAGCGGGGATGAGGGAACATGGGGGTCGGCGACGGTGGGGATCCATTATTCCCGGAACTTGCCAGTACCGGCGGCACCGAGCACGGCACTGAGCCCGGAGACCTGTGGTTTTAAGGCTAGTAAAGCTAGGGGTGTTTGGGAAAAGTTTAGATGGAAGAGGATGTGGCTTAGCTTTGCCTGCTCAGCTTGGTATCCTTCTAGATAGGCTATGGCCACAGCAGGAGTGATGACCACGAACTTCTCCCAAATTAAACATGACTCCACTCACTGCAGTGCTTTGTTCTGCCTGTTGGAAGCACGTTTTTGGGGAGAAAATCCACCTTGATCATCAGCCTTGGGTAAAATTTGTAGCTCAGTTGGGAGAGCATCAGACTCCTGGTCAAAGAGTCAAGCTTTTAACTCTCTGTCCAGGTAAAAAGCTTGCCAGAGTTGGGTTGATGGTTGGACTTGAAGATCTGAAAAGTCCCTTCCAACCTAGGTGGTTGTTGTTATTGTTCTTATTATCCATATCAGGCATCAAAGGAATTGTTAAAATGTCAGTCATAGGTAGATGTTGATACCTGCACTCCAGTGTTAAGGGAGAAATAAAAAAAGAATTTGGTGAAGGGATTGAATTTTATCTCAGACTAGATGTATCAGGGGCTTGTCCTTACATTGTTAGTGTGCCCCACAAACTCCAAATGAGCCTCCAAAAAGTTGGCATATCTAAGGAAATTCTGCACAATCACATCTGTGACACATACAGCAAAAGCAAAGAACTAATACTGAATAAATACATTTTTACTTGTCTGCCTGGAAATTTTCCCAGAATATGTATTTACTATATTTATTTATATTATACATTTATTTATATTATGTATTTATTTATATTATGTATTTATTTAAATTTTGTAAGGGGTTTACATTAATCTAAGGACATTTGTCCTGAAATTCCAGCTTCTGCTTCCTGCTTTGAGAACATGGAGTCACATTGTTCCTATATGCTGGAAAAATTTAGTCATGAATTGAAGTATTTGAATCGTCTTGTGGAGTCAATTAGGGTAGCTAAAGATGGGTGCAAGTTGGTATCTTTTCCATAAATGTTTGGAATGCTTATGAAATAAACCAGACCTTTCTGTTTTCTTCTCTCTCTCTGCAGGCCTGGACATACCAGCAAGATTTCTCTTTGCAATCTTGACTCTGATGACATTAATTGCCAATCTGGTGTTTATAGAGGAAGTAGTCTACATCTACAGGAAAATCCCCTCCTCCAAAAGATCAATCATAATTTGGGTTAATGCTGCAGCTCCAGTAGGTTATCATGGAAAAGAGATAAAATTGAATGTTGAAAATGGGGTTTCCCTGAAAATCCACATGAACCTGCTTTATCTCTGCCCTTCATACAGCCCTCCTCCCTTTCTCTGTAGGTGATTGCTACTACTTCATGCATTGGTATGTGGATTCCTCGCTCAACAATGTTTACAGAATTCACATCATCAGTGTGAGTATTCTGCTCGTTTCTAGATGTTGCCCCAAACCCTGAATTTCTTCCCTTTAAACATCTGCTGCTCCTGGTAAACACAGTCATTTTGTAAATTTAACAATTTAGTAATTTTTGGTTTGAGTTGAAATCTCTTGGCAGCTCTTTTCTGGGAGGTAGAGAATGCTGTAGCAGTTCCTAGTGCTGCAATCCCCTGGTGTGGGAACCTCAGTATGAAAGATCTGTGACTTGCATGTAATTGATCTCTTGGATTGACAGTTGCTTTCAAGCAGTCCTCTTTCTTTCCTCTCTCTGTGTGTCATGTGGAATGAGGCTCTGACCTGTGACTCCTCTGTGCTTTTACTAATGATGAGCTGTAGAGGTCTGTTATTAGTGGTGGCAAGTGAACCTCTGATGACTATATCAGTGAAAAATGTTCTGCGGTTGTCCTGATAAAAGCACTTTCTGTACAAGCATGACAGCTCTGACACGCACAGAGAAGAGGAGAGAAATGTGGTCCTCACTTTCTGGAGGTAATGGCATAGCCCTGGCAGGCAGAGACAGGTAGGGAGACACGGTGGCTTTGGGCACTCTGCACTTGATTTTGGGATGATTTTAGAACACGCTGCAGGACAGCATCACAGACTCTGATGAGTAGCCTCACTCATCACATTGCATTTGCTGAGAGACTAGAGTGAAAAAGGAGGAAAAACACAGTAGTGGGGAACACCATGAGCATGCAGAATTTGCACAGGTAGTGCAGATTGCCAGAAACTTCCAGGGATCCAGTCCTATTTTACTTAAAGCCTGAATCCCTCCTCCTCCCTTACCCACGTTGCAAGTTCCTGTCCCCTCTCTTGCATCTGCAGACTCCATCTTCACACAGCAAGCTTCTTTGAGGAAGCAGTGCAGCTGGAGAGGACCTTATTTCTTTGGCTGGGCTGGATTTCAAAGCATCCATTCCCTGAATCAGTTTGGGACATGGAGGAAAGAGAAGATGCACAATCTGTAGTGCTTGGGAGGGGTTCAGAAAGTTCAGCTGCTGAAGGAAGGAGAGGTGAGGTTGTAGCACTCAGTGTTCAGGCAGTTTTGTCTCCAGAAGCACCACACCCTGACCAGGCCAGCACAAACTGATAACTCTGTAGCTATGAGCCTAGCAATGTTTATTTTGATTGGTTGGTTGGCTTGGTTTGGAGGTTTTTTTTGAGAGGAGAAATTTTACTTGCTCTGAAATTTGGACCTGTCAGGACTAGATTAACTGATAAAGGAATATGGTCATAATAACTTGGGCCACAAAGCCCTGTGCTTTGATAGTGACTCTGCCACTAGTGCAGTTTTGGGAAGTTCCACAGCTACATCTGTGCTTCAGTTCATTCCTTTTTTGGTAAGGTTAGGGAAGGTCTAGTCCTCTAAGGTGTTGGGAAGATGAAGGTGTTTCTCCACCAGTACTAGAATTTTTTTTCCTAACCGCAAAGCACAAGCTGCTTGAAGCCTGGACAGAAGGTGGCACTGGCCTCTGCAGGCATGGAAGTGACACAGACAAGTTGAAGTTGTTACTCTCTTCCTCTCCTAGGTTTTTTGCCATAGTTATCCACAAGTTCCTGCTGCTGATGATTAAAGAGTGCGGAGGTCAAAAGCTGCTCCTCAGGCGTTTTGAAAACGATCGCTTCACGATCAGCACCGGTCCTTGCTGCTGCTGCTGCCTTTGCCTCCCGCATGTGCGCATCACTCGGTGAGTTGCCCTTTAAGATTTCCCAGCTGGAAAACGGCTGCTGGAATTCGGCCAACTTGGCAAAGCCAGGCTCACATGGCAAAGGGCCTGCCTCCTTGCTTCCCAAAAGTCAGTCTCAAGACCTAACTTTTAAACAGCACCGTTGCTTTCGGGCTGTGCACCACTAATTTATTTAATTTTTATAATGCAGAAATTCTGCATGAGTCAAGAGCACAATCGCTCCCGGTGCACTGTTCCCACTCAGAGTAATATTGAGTGAGCACTGTGCTGTCTCCCCAGCTAATTGCCTTCTCTTCCAAGAAACCATTTCTGTAGTAAGGAGAGGTGTGTGGGAGGAGGAATTTCTACTCTAAAAAGACCTAATAATTGAGATTTTCCTTTCTTTTCATTCCAGAAGGGAACAAATGTCTCCAAATTGGGTATTTTTCACAGGCAGAATAGTCACATTGATGCTGTCTTGAAAGAAAATTTCTCTTACTTCAATGAGATTGAAATGTTTCACTCTGCTTTTCACTTTAAAACTTCTTCAGATTAAGGGGTTTTTTTTAGAAAAAAATAGATGTAATTCCTGAAAGGCTTTGATCTCAGTGAAATGGCATTGTTTAGTGAGGCAAAAGCAAATATTTTCTTCTTCTAAACTTTTATTAATGCACTTTTGAGGAGTGGGGCAAGGATAGGAAGCTACAGCTATGGGAGCAAATACACTGCAACAGAAGTTCCACATCCTTTGAGCCTCTGTTGTGGGCTTCTCCTCTGGGTAGTGTCGCCCTGTCGTTTACAAGTCACAGAATCACAGAATGTCAGGGATTGGAATTTCCCCGTACAGCCTGGAAGTTTCATGATTTCCCAGGGCTTTCATTCTGGCACAGATTATGAGAATTTTTCATAACATTTCGTAACATCTTTCAGCAAAAGCTGAAGAGCTGAATGTGCAAGAGAGATATTTTTCTATGAGTGCCTGGTCATTGGTGCCAGAAGGAGCTTAGGAACTTCAGTGCCTGGTTAAATGAAAGCTGCAACCAGAACACAGCACAGCAGTTTGTGATGCTTTTGCTAAAATTCTTATTTTTTATTGTAATAGTTCTTCCTTAAGAATTTGGTATTAGAATTTAAACCCTTATTTCCATTATGTTATTTTAATGGCTTAACAGTAATTATTTTCATGGAGGGGGGCACTGAGAAGAATAGGTAGTAAACCAACTGAAAAGTACACCTTCAGATATGTAATGCAGTGACGCAAAATCAGCAACTACTGATACGGATCTAAATGACTCCGACCAATTTTCATGGGCATTGGTTCAGCAGTCAGAATAGAAGAAATGCTGGGACAGAACCTGTGCTGAAGATCTAATGAGTCACCAATATTTTTGTTTTTCTCTATCACCCTCTATAAACAGTTGGGAAGGATGTGGCAAGAGACATCTGATGGTTAAGAAAGGCAGACCTGCATCAAGGAAGGCGACTCTTGGCATTGGAGTGACTGCATTGCTTGTCATATAATTCTTTAAAGCCTTTGGGGGAATAATAGATCTTTGAAAAGTCTTATGGCTAAATGCCTGACCAGTTGTAGGCCCTTCCACATGCTTTGTGCGGTTCATAACCCTGTGGTTATTAGCTGAATCATGGAATCATAGAATAGTTTTGGTTGGAAGGGACCTTAAAGATCATCAAGTTCCAACCCCCCTGCCATAGGCAGGGACACCTCTCACTAGATCAGGCTGCTCAGTGCCTTGTCGAGCCTGGTCTTGAACACCTCCAGAGAGGGGGCATCCACAACCTCTCTGGGCAACCTGTTCCAGTGTTTCACCACCCTCACTGTAAAGAATTTCTTTCTTATGTCAAATCTAAATCTACCCCCTTTCAAGTCCTCCCTGTATTAATAGATTGATTCCTGTAATTCCTCCTTCATGGCTATATCCTGTAATGTACCAAAGGTCAACCTGTTTTCTGCTCTGATGCCTGTCTCACAGGCCCAAGGAGCTACAGCACAGACCACATTAAGAGTATGGGAAACACAATGACAGACTAAAACATGAACACTTTTCCTGTGAAGACTGAAGGAGAGTTCAGGTCAATCAGCTTTCATGTCCTCTGTCAGGAAATGCATCTTCCCCTTTCTTGGTGACCTTTAATGCTGACTGAACAGGCTGTGTTCTGGACCCACTTTATTAATGAGATAAGCAAGTTGTCTTTCCTGCCTTGTGCAGTGTGCCAAGTGAAAGATAGTTCCTTTCTCCCATGAAGAGTACAGAGGAGCAAAACCAGATGGTCACGTGGTGGTATTCATGATATACTTAAAAACTACCTGTTCTTTCACCTAGGTCTGTATGATTCCTTTTCTTGATTTGCTACAGGAAGCATCTGAGGAGGGAGGCTAAGTTACCCAATTTATTTGGAAAACTGAAGTAGTAAGGCCACAGCAAGTAGCATTACTACTCTGAAACAAATCATGCTGCTACTGACTGTCTGGTTAGCTTCAGAGCAGAGAGAACATCAAACCAGCTTTGGTTAGTGTATGACTGCTGCAGGACAGGAAAAGAACTATTTTTATAGAGACTTTACTAAATAAACAGTGGGTAATTCTGGAAAGATTTTCTAATCTTGAAGCTATTCCTCACTAGTTTTTAGCTTCATATTACATGACTGGGGAAAGTTTTGCAGTTGACTATAAAAAGAGTGTTAGCAAGGTTGCTAATAAGATTTTGGCCTATGTAATTTTTTTTTAAATTTTTTTTTAATTTCCTGGCCAGGCAAACCCTCTTTTGGATGAAGCTGGGCACCTTTCAGTTTGCTTTCTTTCGACCTGTCTTCATGTTTTTATCAATTGTGCTTTGGACTAATGGCAATTACACCCCTTACAATGTAAGTCAATATTTTAATTAGAGATGCTCCACAAAATACACAGGTCTTAGGGCTCGTGTATCTTAGACTAAACTGTGAAATCAGGAACCACTTCCAAGTGTGTCCTTGCTGTATTCTTCGAGACTGAAGGATGCAATTTCAGCCTTCCCCGGACTCAATTTCCTGTCTTCTCTTGGAAGGAAACTGGTTATCAGAGTGGGTTAGGCACCAGGTTATGCTCCAGTGGTTTTTCCAGTTTGCATGGGAAAACAGCAGGACTGCAGATTGCCCTGTGAGATGTACTTGACCTGTATTTTGTTAGGCACAGCCTTAAGAAACAAGTGTTTATAGTGACATGTGAAGAGGAAGCTTAGATCTCTTTTTATTTCCTGAAAATCATAGTGATTGTTTTATCTGTGCAAAGTAGAAAAGATAGTACTGTACTGTGATATGATGGAGAAAGTTTGTATCTACTGATAATTTTTCACCTCTTAGATAATTAAAATTAAATTATCTATTAAATTATTAAATTAAATTGTTGTTTCATGGTATGGAATCTCTAGATATCATGCTGAATATGCTCTCATGAACATTCCCAGGTGCTGCTGGGGACAGGTTGTGGTGCTGTGTCACTTGTTACTTTCTCAGGCTGAGCTGATTTACATGTCCATGCCCAGTGGACTAACACTCCTTTAAATGTTGTGCAGTTTCCCCATGCAAACCCCAGCAATTGCTGCTGCCATCAGCTTTCAGGGATACAGAAACAAGCATTTTAATGTCTGCCATCATCCAGTTTGCAACTTCTTCCTGGAAACAGTAAAATGCATTGTAAAGTTTTATAGATACACTTGTTTGATTTGCTTCTCAGTTATCTCCCAAAGGAGCTGCAATATGGATTAACTGCTTCATTGGTGTCCTCACCATACTTGCTCTGTGGCCAGTTGCAATCATGTTTCGACAAGTCAGAATTCTCCTCACATCTAAGAAAATCATCCCTAAGTTTGCTCTTTATCAGGTGAGAAGTTTAATGTTTCTGATAAGAATTTTGCTTAATTTGTTGCTATAGAACCATTTTTATGGTTCCTGGTTATGGTCCTTTGTTGAAAAGTTCTAGTGTTGGGTTTTTTTCCCCTCATTAAATGTGCTGTGCAGAGGCGCTTTTTTCCGGATTAAAGCTGCATCCCTTTGAAGCACTGACTTTGGCTGCTGTGCAGTTTCAACTTGTGCCAACTTAACTGTAGTATCTCAGGAGTGCTGGAGATGTGAGAGCCAGGTGGCTTCTGTTTATCTTTAGGCAACTGAAACCAGACCAGCACTTTCTGTGGGGTTTGAAGGTAGCTTTGTGGATACGGGATCCTGAAATACAGTGATAAAATGCTGGTGTCTACTTTTGAAAACTAGGAAGGGATTGTGGAGCATTGTGTGGGTGGCTGCTGTTTGAACTGTTTCAGCACGACACAGTGTTGTTTTGACAAAGATGGTCAAAGGGCTGGACCAACTGCCCTATGAGGACAGGCTGAAGGAGTTGGGGTTGTTCAGCCTGGATAAGAGAAGGCTCAGGGGGGACCTTATAGTAACTTACCAGTACCTGAGGCGGTCCTACAGAAAGGCAGGGGAAGGAATTTTTAATAAGATATCGGATGGGAGGACTAGAAACAACAGATGTAAATTGGAAGAGGGTAGATTTAGACTTGACATAAGAAAGAAATCCTTTACAGTGAGGGTGGTGAAGCACTGGAACAGGTTGCCCAGAAAGGTTGTGGATGCCCTCTCTCTGGAGGTGTTCGAGACCAGGCTGGACAAGGGACTGGGCAGCCTGATCTAGTGGGAGGTGTCCCTGCCTATGTCATCTTTGCTGAAACTCGATGATCTTTAAGGTCCCTTCCAACCCAAACTATTCTATGATTCTATATTTTTCTCAGCCGTTCTGCACTTAAGAATTAAGTAATAATGAAAACATTGGCTGGGAATCATTAAATAGTAAGGAACAGAATGAGACTGAAAAAAACAGAGACAGGGCCACCCTCTTCCACATCACCCTGAAGAAGGTACAGCAGAATCCTTGGTATGCATCTGTCTCAGACAGAACACACAGGAAGTCTAGTACACTAAGGTTTCTGATTAAGTTAGTGATTAAACTTCCATAAATGCAATAAACACTATAGTCACACCTGCAAAACTGCATTAGGGTGAATCCAGGCTTAAGAAAGCAAACTCTCTTAATGCAAGGGTTTATCCTCAGGTAGTTACACCAGCAACTAGAGAGACACTTTGGTATCTCCAAGGCAGTGAAGGTCTAACTCAGTGACTGGCAGGATATATGATGGGCAAGTGATTGTTGTGAAATAGCAAATATGCCATTTCCTTATAACTTAAGGAGCATGATGACTCCTGCTGTGGCAAATAGAGGAGACAAGAGAAAACACATTCTTTGAGTCCTTTCTGCACTGAGGGAGAGCATTAACTCATAGGTCAAAATAATAGGAAATCTTGTAAACATTGTTACCTGTTATTCAGAGCTCAGTACTGTTTAAAATCTCAACTGGGAAGTCTGTGTATATTGGATATCCCAAATGAAGGTCTGAAAAGAAATACTTTTCAAACAGAGATTTAATTTAATACTCACATCCAGAGCAATACCATCCTGACCTGAAGATGAATTCTGCAGAATGGCAGGCAGCCTGCTGGTAGATGGAAGGAGAGGGAGGGCAAGGAAGGAGGAATGATGCAAAAGAGGATCTATTGTGGAAGCAGAATTGTTGTGTGAACTGTAAATCTTTTCCTGGTAGCTAAGGTATCTGTTTTCTCTTTCTGGTGCAGTTTATCCTCATTCTGAACCACCTGCAGACATCTATTATAAACATCTTGGCCATGCAAAGAGTTATTCCATGCGCTCCACCACTCTCCTCTTCATCAAGAGGATCATGTAAGTTCTTCTGCAAAGGATATTGTTCATTAATTATGAAGCTGATGGTTCAGCATTGCTAACTGAAGGGATCTGATGCTTTCCCAAAATAGTGGTTTCCTGACTATATTTTTTTGAGAGTCTCAGATTTTAAAAAGCTGAGATTTGTACTTAAAAAAAAGAAATTTCTTTAACAGTCATAGTCACAGAGAAAAACTTGACTATGGGAAGAGCTGGAAACAGAAATGAGAGGACAAGAAATCAACATGCATTTTGGATGCATAGCTTATTGCATGCTTATTGATAGGCAGTACTGTGATTCTGTAACTGAGTTAATTGCTGAGTATGAGGAGACACTGTATTATGGGGGCAGGATGGTAAAGTTTGCTCCTTTTGCTCAGAAGAAAATTAATAAGCCATTATTAAATAAGCCATTGTCAAAATTAATCAAATATTCATTTTGTGTCTTGTAGCAATTTCCCATTTTGGGTGGCTTTTCTTTGCCTTCCTTTTTTTAATTTTTTTTTTTTTTTCAGATATAATTCAGCAGCTCCTCATCATGGAAATGTTTCTGATAACCCTAATCTCAAGGGTGGTTTATCGGAGAAGATACAATGACCTAGAGCCTCTGGAGCATTCAGCTGAAGAAGCTGGGGACAACAAGCAGGCTCCTAAAATTATCCCAAATGGTGCAGTTAATGATGATGGATTGACAAGGGTTTAGAAGCTCTGGTGCTCCTATTCTGCAGGAGCTGGAAGCTCAGCTTCAGGAGCTTGTATATTATTGCACCACAAACAGCTGCTGTTGATGTCAGAAGAACTTCTCACATAATGGCCTATGAGCTGTAGTGTTGGAAGGACTGCTACTGGAGTGATGATCCCATTTATTTTCCAGTGATATACACATGATGTGAGTGTTTTCACACCACATAATCTAGTAAGATTTCATGCCATGTATTTTTATCCCATTATTGAGCACTTGATGGTAACCAGACTGTCTCAAAACATGTTTTTATTTTGTGTTTTAGCTACTAAAATGGCTATGATTTACACTTAATCTAGAGTAATTCTTATTCATCTCTTCTGACTTTGTTTGTTTGTATTTCTCCCTGGATTGCTGTATTATGTCCACAACACAGCATTTTCCCATCCTTCCTCCATAAAAAATTGTCATCTCTCTCTATTCCATGAGCTCACCGTAGCTAATTCTGATCAGTAAAGATATTTGCATATGTTTGTTCTGAAATCCTCAAACCTGTCTGGGCTCTCCACCTACATAAATGGTGATCTTTTTAGGGCAAGAGTTTTTGCATTCCTTGGCAGTTCAACTCCTCACTTGGTAACTGCACAGTTGCTGTTTGCAAAGACATCCCTGACAGATGTTCCTCCTAGGGACAGCAGATTCTCTGTCTGTGGTCTGGATAAAGAAAGTAGGAGTCAGAGCTTGGAATGTCTTTTGCCACTGCTCTGTAATGTTATTTGTTGCTATGGTTCTCTGGTTGGAAAATGGGAATCATAATACTTGGGATCCTTATGATAATAGTGTCTGTGGGGATAAGAGCTCTTGAAAGGAACCTCTTCCCAAAAAATCTTTCCTCTCCATCTTCTTTACCCCAAATCTGACCTTCCCAGGTGTCCAGTAGGACTTCAATTATTAAAGGATCTTTTAAATTCACATCCATTTTACTGTTTTCCTTAAACCACTTTTTATGCTTAGCAAGTGATTGAGATGTTCCTGGATGAACCCAATTGCTTTGGTTTAACTCACTATAATTTATAAAATGTGACTGTGGTAAGCATTTGGATACTCTCTTTGCTGGGATGGGAGGTGTGGTGCTGCATACTAATACTTGACAAGCTTCATCTCATGTGATCTCTAGAAGGAAACACCCAATCCATGCAGCAGGAATGCTTATTCCATATCTAGGCAGGGAAAATGGGAAGTATTGGGAAAGTCTTCAATAACAACTTTTACCTATACTGTATCAAGTAGAACATAGCATCCAAAGCAAAGCTAGGTAGATAATGGGGCTTAATTTTTAGTTTACAAGGAATGAAAAAAACCACTTCTGGGGCCAGTGGAAAGTGAAATATTGTGAAAGCAGTTGGTGAACCATCTGGAAACAGAAAAGGGGGTGAAATTAACATTGTTTTCTTCATTCTGATTAAGGTCAGAGATAATATTATTCTTTGACAATTGAAGAATTCCACCATAGTAGAAAAATTGAATTATTTCTGTTCTGAAGTGGTTGAAACAATTTTTGTATTTCATTTTTATCTACTCTGGAAGCAGTCTGGAAAATCAGTTCAGATTCTTGAACTCATTAATCTGAGAGAAGTTGCACTTTTCCCCTGAAAAATAATTTGGGTGAAAATATTCACTCTGCATTAGAATGTGTGGGTAGAACTTACTGGCATCAGCTGACATATTCTTAACATGGAAAGTCGTATTTTCATGTTATGGCTATTAGAATATTCCTAATGTTTTATAGTGGTTTCGTCCATGGTTACAGTTGTAGACTAGCAGAACACTACTCAGTTACATAATGGCATTGGGAGTGGTTGGTTGTGGGTTCAAGCAGCTTCAAAACTGGAAAACAAAATATTTGGGGTTTATAGGGTGTCTTCGCAAATTGCTGTGGAAAAGTCTTTAATTACTGGAGCAAATGAGTCAAATGAGCATTACTGGAAAATCATTTCAGTAACAGTTCTGTGAGGGGCATGCCCTTTGTGGGTGGGAGCTATGGCATGGAAGAACAGATCCATGTACTGTAGCAGGGACAGTTCAGCTGACAAGAGATGGAGTGTTAGAGAAGTTGAGGTCTCTGTAGGTCTGGCAAAGGCAACTGCTGGCGTGTGGCATTATCTTCACCCAACCAGTCTCTGGTGTCTGTTTTATCTCTGAAGTGCCTGATCCTAAACTGATCTTATAAACACTGATTCAGCTAAAGGTATCACAAGCTTTTATGCTTTTGGGTAGATATTTAATTTTTGTTGTGATCTACATCTGACATATTTTAGTAATAAAATGTACTGTGATGATTGTCAAGTGGACTCTGGATTTGGCAGAAAAGATATTTCTTTTTACTTTGCACAGTTGTGGAGGTCATATTCCAAAAATCACTTGCTTACACAGAACACTTTTCAGAGCATAATTATACATCATCTTAATTGTACTTCATCTTAAATACGTGCCTAAGAACTTTCCTGAGTTATAGCTTATGTGAATGCAGTAGAATGTATGAGCCTTATTATTACAAATTTCTTCTTTTCTATTGCTTTATAACTTTTAAAATTTATAATTTCTTCCACTGTTCTGCTTCAGACCAATAACTGTAGCCTGCCTTTATCTAGATGAGGTGTCTAGGGTTGGCACCTGGGAGCTAGGAGCCAGGTGCTCTACATTGCAGTGCATTCAATCAGGTGCTCTTGAAATTAAAACGTTGCAACCCATAGCCTTCAGGTTAGACCTTAGGCAATCTGAGAAAGGAAAAATAAAACAGGAAGCCGGAAATTCCTCCAGTCTCCGTTCTGATAAGGATTTCTATCAGGTCAGTGGAAAAAGAATTTGCTTTGAGTTATGTGTTTGTGATTAAAACATTCAAAAACAGTTAACAAAAGCTAGAAGATAAATTTCACAACATACTTTATACAGCTGAGCATTAAGGCGAGCACATAACCTTTATGTTGTTTGCTTGGGGTTATCGTGTGAGGGAGGGTAAAGGTGATTTTCACGGATGTCTTTTGTGACAATAGAAGGCACCAACACCAGTGAGTAGAACGATAAGGATACAGAGGTCAAAGGTTGAAGGAGTTTAGGCACTTAGAAACAATTAATGAGAACACAGGGGAGAAGACAAGTGACATGTTTTGGGTGGCAGTGAGCTAAAGACATTGGAGTGAAGGTGAAGCTACTGAAGCTTCCTGGGGTGTCACACCAGGAGATGTGGCATGAGCAGCACACACACAAGGGGGGAGAATAGTCCTGTAGGGCACCTTATAATGTTGCAGGAGTGATCTGGCATACAAAAGCCCTCTTCTTTTCTGTCTGTCATTCAAGCTATTATTTTAAAACAACACTAACAGAATCCCTCTGGCATCAAAGACCATAGTGCAGGCTGCTGCTGGCTGCAGCACAGGCAGAACTGGAACCTTGCAGAGGTCCATCAAGCAGCTCCTCACAATGGCAAGCTGTCACTCCCTAGGCAGGGAATGCCCATGCCTAGTTTTCCCCGCTCCAGAGAAAAAAAAGAATTGTTGAGTGCACTTAAGGGAAGAGACACAAGTATGTTGGCTCCTGCCTGCAGACCCAGGGCAGCCAAATGACAGGGCCTCCTTCCTGTGCTGAGTTGGCATTCCATTGTTCCCAGCGCTTGAGTAGGGGAAGAAGTGAGGGAACAAGAATTAAGGACACAAACAATGGTAAATCAAACCAGTTAGGGAATGAGTAAGATTAGCATAAGCAGTAGAGGAGCCCAGTAGAAGATTGCTGGGAAGCTGAGAGAGGAAGATAGCAGCCCTTTGTTACACAGTTATATAGAATAGTTTGGGTTGGAAGGGACCTTAAAGATCATCTAGTTCCAACCCCCGTGTCATGGACAGGGACATCCCCCACTAAACCAGGTTGCTCAGTGCCTTGTCCAGCCTGGTCTTGAACACCTCCAGGGAGGGGGCATCCACATCCTCTCTGGGCAAGATGTTCCAGTGTCTCACCACTCTCACAGGAAAGAACAGTAAAAAATAGGTCCGCTGTTGCAATGTCACTTATTCAGTACATTGCCACCTGGCTTCTTTACCCTTCTAAACTAGGTCCAGCCACTGCTGAGAGTTTAAAAGCTAAAATTAAAGCTAATGCTTTTCTAACAGCTATTGATACAAAGTGTTCCTTTAGAGACAGTTCATGAATCTGCTTGCACCTCCCATACTCCCAAGTGAAATGGCTCACTATGTTTAAGACTCAAGTCGTGGAGGAAGAGGGTTAGGTAACAACATATTGACCTTTTTACTGCTTTGAAAGTGTCAACTAGATAATGCTAACAGTCATAGTCATCTAGGTTGGAAGGGGCCTTTCAGATCATCTAGTCCAACCATCAGCAGTCGCCTGAACTCAGGCGATCATCTTTGAGTGTGATCATCTTTGTTTTAACAAAAGGAGCTGAGGCTGAGAAATCTAGTGAACCTGCCCAAAGCCATGCAGGAATTTTCTGTCAGCTGCAGATAGAGCCAGGCTGTGTAGGTTACCTGGTCTCACCTTTCAGTGCTGAGAAATACTGCCTCTTGAAGTCACAAATCAAGATCACAAATTAAGCTAAGAGTTAAGTAATGGTGACTTAGATCACAGTTGGGTAAGGTGTCCACCAGCATAATAAGATGGGTTGCTCTCAGCTCTCATATCCTCATTTGAGTAAGAGCTACAGGTCAGAGCATCTCTTTGTCGGTGCAGAATTGGTGTGAAGAACAGACCCTTGCATTGCTCAATTGCAAGAGAAAATAGGCAGAATGACTTAGGTTGGTTTTTTTTCCTGCTAAGTCACACTTGAGTGCAACTCCCCCTCAGATCATTGCACATCCTTATTAGTAGACATCTTCAAACGCTTCGTTCTTCTCAAAATCCCAGTTCCTGTTAAAATGTCCTACATAAAGACAATCAATGCAGCATTTAAAGAGCACATTTAAAGAGCCTGGAACTTTATAGATTTTTTCTTTTGCCATTTCTTGGTTCATTACCCTTTCTTTACATTCCAAAAAAAGCCTGCTGCCCTTACTCTGATCCACTTACTGCCAAATAACCAGGGAGTTGGTGTACCAGTGTAGCACTTGAAGGTGCAGGTGCTCCACAACATACCTAAGGCAGCTTGAAGACTCAGAATATTCCTTCTACTTTTCAAACAAGGAAAAGTAAGCCCTACTTCAGAAAGCACATTGGAAAAGAGAACAATTTATTGAATAATTTTTATCTTTTGGGGGCAGAAATCAGACTTGAATTTTGTTAATATTTTGGACAGTGTGTTCAGTTCCAGGGAGAGGAAAAAAATGCCCAAAGGCAGCATTTCTTTTGTTTGTGGATGTCTCTTCCTTTCACAACTACAAATAGGTCACTTTCTTTAAGACCTGAGTGCCCAGCATCCATTACACAGGCAGGGTCACCAAGTACGTAGAAAAGAAATGGTATGATAAAATTGCTTTTTTTTCCTTTAATACATTTTAGCAGCTGAAAAGTGTCAGGTTCCCCTCTAGAGATTCTGGCATTGGATCACAGATGCCTACTGGGATGCGAAGATAGTTTTGATAGAGGCTGAAATTGGTTCAGACATCTTTGAGAACTGCTAAGCTAGGAGAAAGTGCTGCAAGACATTCTGCAGAGCAGGGCCATGGGAAGAAAGGCAAGATTGCTGGCAAGGGAGAAGAGTGTTGACACAGGGATAATTAGCAGCTCAAGGGTTCTTTGAGAGAAAAGCCAACATTAAAAACAGAGAATCCTACAGAAACAAAACCAAATGGCTTGAGGATGGCAGTTCAGCAGTGTCAACAAGTCAGCTCATTCCAAGCAGTGGCAGAAGGCAACCCTTCCCTTCCTTACTTAAGTCTGCTCAGCCAGCAGTTACTCCTTGGATGCCTTACCAGGGATGGCAAATCTGTTAGCACATTAGATCTACCTACGCATTGTATAAATTGACCAATAAATCACATTTTTCTTCTCTTAAGCAGTGAAATCCTTTTTCCAGAGGTTTGGTAGCTAGAGGCACACAAAACAGCTGACCCAGGGGAAGAAGGTTGGTAACCAAGGGAGTGCAATTCAGTATGGGCAGCTCATCCTCCCCTTTGAGGATCACTAACCCACAAATCAAAGGAGAAGTTAAAACCCATGTGAAAGCAACTTGTGAATTTATATTCATCCTTTATTGCAAACTACTGGAGAAAGGTGGGTTTCTATGTCTCCTTGTAGCCTTGCCATACCCAGCCAGCAAAGGGTGTGAGCTAATTGTTAAATTCTGTTCAACAAGTTCCTCATTAGGAGGAAATTACCTGAGTTTGAAATCTGCTAATTTTCCAATCAGTGTGAGTGTTTGCACTTGTGATTTGGAAATAATTAACACATGGTATAACATCAGAACCTATATAAAGGCTAATGGTAAAAGACTAATTTCCTCGGCGTGAAAATGGTGTGTTTGGTTTCTCCAGAGCTCTATTACTCTCTTTTCAGTATTGGCATCTGCTGTGTAGGGTGTTGTAATATTTATTTAGATTGATTCTTTGCAAAGTTGTACTTTTTTTAATGTTAATTTTGAAAGATTGGACCATTCTTTTCCTGGGCTGATAGTTTGGGTTTTTTAATTTATTTTGAAAGATATTGTATGTGTTTCTTCTTCTTCCTGTCAATGCAGACATCACCAAAATTACTCACTGCTGTTTTCTTTAAAAGGAGATAATAAGCTGTCATTTTGGATTAGAGCTTTAGCCTGAGTTCTGCAGACTTTAGAATTTATTTTCCCAAGAGAGTCACGTTCTGGTCCTGAAGGGCATTCCTAGGAATGTGAATACCTTGTAGTATTTAGAAAGAAGGAATGCTCAGATAGGACTATTAGTTAAGAAAGCAGATATGTACATGGGAGAAACTAATGTCGCTGGAAAGAGCGAATTAATTTTCTACAGTAAAGTTTCAGTTACTGATAGAATCCTGATCATCACCAGTTTTACCCGTTATCAGATAATATTAGCGGATGTAAACCACCTATTGGTTCTGGTAACCGATGTTCCCCTTATGGCTTAGTACAATTCCATGCATTAGTGACCTCTCACCACAAAGCTTTCAAAGAGAGGAGTGATTTAATTTGGAGTAGCTCAGGCAACTCCACCCATGGGTGTTGTTTATCTCAGTGGTGTTTGGATACTGTGGTTTATTGACAAGAAGGGTGTGATTTCACAGCTACAGAGCAGGAGAAGAGCCCATTCCACATGAGCAGCCAGTGTGTAGCAGAGCATGGGTATATTATTTGGATTAGTATCTACTGTAGAAGTAGTCCTACTTTTGGCTACAGGCACAGTGATAGAGTGTGGTGCCTGAGCTGTGGTTGGTTGCCTGTGTGTGAGCCTTTTCATTGCCTCTAAACCTCAAGGAGGGCCTCCCACAGATGAGCACAGAGGGTAGCGTGGCTTTAAATGACATCTGTTCTTCCAACAGCTTTGTCAGCATCATCCTTGAGGCAGAGAAGCTGCCCTGTGATTCCCCAGGAGGGAAACGTGGCTCTTACTTCACAGCCCTGTCTTCTATGGCAGCTGTTTGCACCCAGATAGGAGTTGTGTGAGTCAGCGCTCAGGAATTCTCTTACTGTATTGACTTAGGTAACCTGTTTTGAACACTTACAGTATCTTAAATTTTTTTTTTCTTCTCAGTATGTTTTTGAATGAACGTAAGTAAGCGTTTGCATTTCTTTCTTCACAGAAGGCACATTAGTGATTTGTGTACATGCCCATCAAGCAGCTTTTATGCCACTAGATATGCTGTGCTAGGGATTTGCATTGTCACGCCACCTGATGACAACTCTCTTTCTGGGTCAGTTTTGCTTTTTATAGCTCGCTGGCTGTATGATTACTGCTGCTTCTGAAATTCTGGACTGTGGTTCTCCTATCCATGTTTCTGTTGCTCTGTTTCTGTTCACCTGCCTGCTTTTGTTCGTGACACATAAGTACTGTGCCTTTTGTTGAATGTGGGACACATGATTTGTGAAAATTATTTCCCTTGTGTCCATTGCCGCCATAAAGAATACCTGCTCAATAGTCACCAAGGCTATTGAGTTATTTTATTACAGGTTGCAAGGCTTCAGCACCAGATGCTGCTACTTCTGTGCATCAGGAAAAATTGTTCACATCTGAGGCAGTTGCCTTGCTTATAGGCAATACTTCCTTTGTCAAATCCCTGGAGCTGTAAAAGCATCTTCTTTTCTCTCTCTAATATGGAGTATCTCCCCCCTCCTTGCTTCTTATATGTAACATGAAAAAGACAGCATGAGCAAGTGAGCCTGAGGGGCTAATACATTAATGTTTTTGATTGGAGATTATTGTTTATTCTTCTGAAGCAATTTATTCTCCCTGTGTGCCTTATCTTTTACTTCCAAAATTAATCTGATTTCAAGCTCTGGCCAAGTAGCCCTTATTTCACAGAAGAAGGATTGGCATTTTCACTCAGGTTCTTACTGCGCAGCTCTCATGTTACAAAAGACACATCTGGCAATTTGGAGATTTTTTTTTTTTTAATGCAGTGCCAGCTGCCTTGGGAGTTGCTGAGGAACCTACACTACAAGAAAGACCAAGGAAGATCAAAGCTGTTGGGTTCATCTGGCAGATGGAGTCTTTCCCCTTGTCTTCCTGTGTGTAATGTTAAGGAGATAAAGCTCAACCAACTGTTTCTTTCTTCCTCTTATCCCTTTGGTGACGTGCTGCTCTCTACAAGGCAATCTCTCTTTTCCTACTTTTTTCTCCCTTTGAAATTCTCTTGGAGGCCCGCAGATCACAGCCTCCCACACACAGAACACCAGGGAGACTGTGGAAAATGTCCTCTGGTCACCAAAAATGGGAAATGTCTGACTAAGTCATCTGGTGAGATGCTACTCTGTTTGGCTGCCTGCTGAGGACCCAAGGCAGTTCTGAGCCCTCAGATGGGATTACAATGGTCTTTGCTATCAATATAATTATACATCATAACATCAGCCAGCTCTTGGAAGTCTGTATTTATCTCTTTACAATAGTAAGGAGTTAAATTTTAGTTGGACTCTTACCAACAAATTGTGAATGTCAAACGTAGATGACTGAGCTAACCAGCAATACCAAGAAAAATAAAAAACAAGAAAAAAAAACCCTCTTGGTGATTCTCACAATTTGTGTGTACACACATATAAATCCCTCCCATCATTCATTTATTTTTAACCACTTGCCTAGATTCATCTGAGTGATATGCAAAACTGGTATTAAAGCCATATGAAGTAATTCATGTTACTAATGTGTTAGCCTGAGCATGCCAAATGAAGTATTTTGGGCTCTATTTATGTTCAATTGAACTTCAGAGCTATTTAAATAATTTTTTTTACACTGATATTTCCAAATCACTGTTGAGGCTATAAAGCCATACTATTTTTTTAATGTCAGTTGACCTGTTGTTAAGCATTAACCCAGCAGACAGCATCCTTATGAAGGCAATAGGCTGGGCACATGCTTTGTTCAGTTCCTCCAACTCCTGATCATCCAGCACATCTCCTTATGTTACATGGCAGCAACCACCAGCAGCTGGGTGGCATAAGAAACCAGCTCTCAGGCTGGCCTTGCTTCTGTCATGTGGTGCCCTTGGCTACAGCTCCTTCAGTTAAAATTAAATTAAATTTTTTCTTGTAATGGTTAAAATGGGCTTTTAAATTGTAAATTGTAACATTAAACAGACAATGCTAATATCATACCATCACTGTCATCATTGTTAGCCTGCCTCTCCCTCAAGGAAAAGAATTATAATAAAAGGAGAGAGATAAAAAGGATTTAATTTGGATTTATCATTCTTAATTTTCTAGACATAAGCCCATCTTTTGGGGTGGCTCTTTTTAAGGAAGTGATCTGAATCCTTTGTTAGTCTAATAGGATTTGGTTAATATAACTGACCGTATCCTATCCTCAAGCTGGATTTCCACCGGTAGTCTAAACAGATTTGCCAGACACTAAGGAAAAGCTCCTCTGTAAACAGTTGTAGTTGTCTGAGACAAGATTTGCTACTGCTGTTTTCCCTCCGTATTAGCAAGCAACCTCTGTTGAAACCTTCTCCCAAGGAGTGGTGAGACAAGAGCGACTCAGTGCCAGGTTGTTCTTTTAAACTCATGATCGTGTAGTTAATTACTTCCAAATTTTCTTACTTTCTGCCTCACAAAGCTGGATGAAGAACCCCTGAAACCGTGTCACACTAAAACATAAGTGATGAGAGATGATTAGGAAGATTTGACTGGCCATCTTCCCCCACCATCTGAACTCTTGTATTTCCAGAAAGCTGCAGGCTGCCAGCCAGGCAATGTGTGACAACCCTCCTTGTCCCCAAGCCACCTGAGGATTTTTATCTCTTTTCTGATTACTGACAATCATTGAAAATGCAAGCATGTGTAATGTGGCCTTCCCCCTACCTTTTGCATCTCCTCCTATTTCTCCTACCTTGCACTAGAAGAAGTAGTCTATATCTTTCAAATATTTCTTAGCAGAGACATAGTACCCATTTTGCTTTTCTAGGGCACGTCAAAGGACTTGTGACAGCTGTGAATTTTTTCAATTGTGCAGGTAATTATCAGAAAAGTAAAATATTTCTCATGGAAAAAATGTGAAGAATTCTTTATGATGTTCTCAATAAGCATAATGCATCAGATTTTTTTCCCTAATGCATGAGATCTGTACTGTACTTTGTCTATCCCCCAAGCAAAACCTATCAGTGTTGTCTTTGGTGATTCTACACATCACTAAGAGATAAATCAAGTTAACTTCTTTGGGGTTTTTTTGCCACTAGCATTTTTAGCATTTTTAATTTGCATGTGCAGAGTTGGCTAGCAGAGCAAGGGAAGAAGAGTTACCAGAGCAGTGTGGGCGAAGGAGGGATAGTCACTGAGGATAAGGGCAGTAATTCCCCAGCAGCCTCAGTCTCAGAGGTTCTAGCATACAGTCACTGAGACAGCAAAAGAGGTTGGAGTTCTTATTTGTGCCGTCATAGGAAATGCAGTTCATCCTCATTTCATTTATTTTTATTCTACACTATCTCCAGGGGCTTTTGTGCTCTACCTTGAGAAGGAACATTATTCTGCTGTAGCAGAGATTATCCCCCACTCTGGTTAGAAAGGAAGGGGGAACAAAAAAAAGAATATGATAAAAAAAACTATTAGGGGTCACCACCCAGTCGTCAGTTTGCACATTTCTCCCCTGCACCCACAGGGTAAGGTGGGCTACAGAGCAATAGGAACAGCTTAGTGACTCCAACAATCAGCAGCCTCTAAAGGCTGAACCCATCTCCCTCTTCTCCAATAACCACGTTACCAGCAAGTAAGGGGGATACCAGCAGCCTGAAGCACCCAGCGCAACATCTGGGATGTACACATCTTCTGAGAAACAGAAAGGCGAGGAATTCCTAGCTGTACGGGCTTTAAAAGCCACGACATACCCTTTGGCAGTGCTCAGAGGAGCATGTGGCAGTCGCTAGATGGCTCCCTTAAACAACGCACTGCTCTTTCTTACCTTCCTCTACAGGTGTCGGGGTGTAGCAGAGAGCTTCTCCCACGCGAGATAAGAGATTCTTGGATGCGCAGCCTCCTTCTGTGCAGACTGAATTTTTATTGCGGTCTTCTGCTTCCATTGTAGGAGCTCACGATTTATTGTTATGAGCAGGCAAAGCTCAATTTCCTTCCCCTTCACTTATTGTTAAACTGGTCTTCAATTCTGGACGGTGGCTCCTTTCAGCTGCTTTGAGGAATGTCCGCACAAAGTGAGATGAACCTGTCTTTTCACTCCAGCAGCAGTCACCCAGCTGCAAGGCTAGGGGGATTTGGGACTCTTTTTAGGCAACATAATGCATGGTGCAACCCCTCTTGGATATTGTTTTGAGTGCAAAATAAGGCCCTGACATTATTTTACTTACATTCCCCAAAATATGTAGTAAGAATCCCTGTTGTTAGCATTGCTAACAGTAAGAATAAAAACTTCTTTTACCTTCTAACCATTAGAGGCAAAACTTAAAGCAAATCAGGTGATGGGCAGCAGTTTCTGCTGTTCTTGCTCAGGTCCCACTGTATCAGTCCCGCCAGGTGGGCACTGGTGCTATTTCATGGCACAGTACAATTTTCTCTTACAAAAATCACAAATCATAGAGTCATAGGGACTTTCAAAGGTCATCTTGTCCAACCTCCTGCAGTGAGCAGGTGGCTCAGAGCCTCATCAAGCCTGGCCTTGAATGTCTCCAGGGATGGGGTGTCCTTGGGCAACCTGTTCCAGATGCAGTGAAATCACTCCTATCACAACTTCAGCTCTGACTTTCAGTCTTGCCAGCACAAGAACTTTTATAGTCTGCGAAACTACATATACACATAGCTCTTGAGCCCTGCCCTCCAACTGGAGGTTCTGGTGCTGGGACCTTGATTCTCCAGCTTGTGTCAAAGTCCATCCCTTGCCTGGCATAAAGCAAACAACTCCTCGAGGGATACATTTTTGCTGTTCCTCAGACTGGACATGTCTGAATTTGTGTTTCAAATTGGATTATTATTTGTGAAACAGGTCTCCTAATGTTTCTCATGATGCCTTGGGCTGCCCAAAGGTTTGATCTCCCATGGGATGGTTTTTCAGTGAAGCTGAAGGGAGAGATGTGCTCCTCAGCTAACGCAGGCTTTTGGACCATGGTACCAACCTAGAGCTAAGCCAAAGCATGAATAATGGAGACATCAGATCCTCAGAATAAACCATTGCACAGTATGGATTTAACCTATGGTGTCACACTACCTGGCTGTGGTGATATTGTTCCTGACATTTAATGTGTTGGAGGGCACACTACCAGAGACTGGAAAAATTCAGTTTCCTACAGAGAAATACCATAACACACTGCCCTGCCCCACAGTCTGTGGTGCCAAAGGGTTGGGGCATTTTAAAGGTATGCTGCAATTTGCCATCTTGGAGGATTCAGTCATAGAGGAGAGTTGTGTTCAGCCTTGCTATATTTTAGTTTATGATTCTGCTTTGGAATAGGGTGCATAAAATCCAAGCTAAATGAGCCCCCTACTGAGAGCCTATTCCTTCCTCCTTCTGGTTAAAGAGATACCGTCAGAATGTCATGTCGTGATTTTTCTCTCTTTAAACATGGCTAGAAAGAGACTGCTGATGCCACTGACTAGTGGAAAAAAATTCTTCACTGTTTCACAGCAATCCCTTCTGTTAGACAGCTATGGTGTCTCACAGTATATGTTACCCTTCTCCATTTTAGCTGGTGGTTTGTGGTACCTTCAGTCCCTGAAGTCTCACTGCACAGCAAGAAGAAATGAAGCACACAGAGAGGGAGAGGAGAAGAGAAGATAATAGAGCTCACACCTTTAAACTTTTCTCAATGTATCATTTTTCCTTGGATGCCTTCTACTATGCCAGGAGACTGCAAGGTTTAAAAACATAGAGCAGCTTTGCCAACCACCACATACGGTACACAGGTATAACAACAGGTTACTCAGCTAAGTATTATTTGAGTATTAACTATTACATCAGTACATAAGTACAGGTTACTCAGCTATTTATTTCAAGTACTACTGGGTGGGCAAGCAGGCAGCTGTTGGTCAGGAGGGGCAATTTTCATTTTGACAGCTCTTTGGAGAGGATTGTGACCCCTCATTTGTCCAAGTTGCTGTTTGTTGGCCAAGTTGAGTTTCTGGCTTCTTTCTTAGGGTATTGCATTTCCCCTCTCCAGGTATCTTCCAGCTGTTAATACCTCTGCATTTTCAGTTCTGCCTGTTCATTTGCTTTCATGTTGCTCGAGCTTGCACTCTTTCTTCCACCTGGGCAACAGCTTTCTAAGCAAAGAATGGGGCCCTCAACATGAGGAGAATGTAGACTTGTTGGAGTAGGTCCAGAGGAGGGCCCTGAAGATGATCAGAGGGCTGGAGTACATCTCTCATGAGGACAGGCTGAGAGAGTTTGGGTTGTTCAGCCTGCATTAGATGAGAATGCAGGGAGACATCATAGTGGCCAAAGGAAAGATGGGGAGGGACTCCTTAGGGACTAGAATGATGGAATGAGGGGTAACAGCTTTTAAACAGAAAAAGGGAAGATTTATATTAGATATCAGGTAGAAATTTCACTGTGAGAATGGTAAGGCACTAGAACAAGTTGCCCAGAGAAGCTGTGGGTGCTCCATACCTGGAAGTGTTCCAGGCCAGACTGGATGGGGCTTTGAGCAACCCAGTCTGGTGGGAGGTGTCCCTGCCCAGGGCAGAGCATTAGAATGAAATGTTTTTAAGATCCCTTCCAAAACAAACCATCCTATGATTCCGTGATTCTGAAACTCAGCCAAGGAGTCACAGCTGGGCCACAACAAAAGCAAGCCTTGAGTCTCAGGCAGGTGAACATCTGGGCTGCTGTTTAGGATTTGAAAGCTATCTGCACAGTCCCATCAGAACAAAGGTAAAAGCATAATATGGCTTTCTGTTGTAATATACTGATTGTTAGCACCGGGTTTTTTTTTCAATTATAATTGGGGCAGGATGGACTGCTAGTTATTAAGATATTTTGGTATCATTATGGAGATGTTCAGGCTAGATAGCTCACAATAACAAGTACAACAGAGTCCTTGAACTAGCCCTTCAGATAAACACACTGGGTTTGATTTCTGCAGAAGTCTTCTAGTGACAGAAAATTTCCCATGGGCTCAGACAGTCCTGGTGGTTGCTTTCACACCTGTAGAAGGACCAAGGGCACCAGAACACTCAGTGAGACGTGCTGGTTTTGAAATAGACTGTAAAAGATCCGAACAAGCCTTTTGCAGAGAACAAAGGGAATATTAGAATCCACAAAGTTCAGACATACAGGAGGAAAACCAAGCTTTTTGGATAGCAGAACAGAAAAGCCCCCAGGTATCTGATAATGAAAAGAAGCACTTACTTATCAGAAGCCACACATACAGAGAATGAAGAATGTGATCTTGGTGGGGCAGCTGGGAAAAAAACCCTCTTTGATTTGCCAGTTAATCAGAATGTACTGCAGAGAAATCAATATAAGGATAATCTCATTTGCTATTTATTTCTGGCTCATATTTTCACAGGCTTTGAAATGTGCATTTCATCAGTCATCTACTCTGGAGAGGAACGGCATGAATTTCAACAGTTCTGCTATTTTTGCCTGCAAAATATTCAAAATTGTTTCTGCAGAAGCTATGGGCACCAGTGGGAGACATTTATTTAAAGGAATTTGGAACAATGGATCACTAGTGATTAAAATGGAAATGGAAATTACATCTGGATGCAGGAGGCAAATGAGTATTGCATTTACAATGCTCTGGCATTTTGCATGTATGAACCATTCCTCAGTAACTGCATTTTAGAAATTTTGAAGCCTGGCTGTCATTTGAAGCCTATGAAAAATGCAGATTCAAGCTCCTCATTTTATGCTAATGTGAAGAGGTGAAGGAGGTGAATGCCAGTTTGTTGAAACAAGGGAATTAGCATGTGAATGGGGAGCATTGGACTTCTCCCTCTTGAAAAGCCAGCTTTCAAAGTAGAAACTAGGACTACAATCTCATGCTGCGATTTTTCTCTTTTTTGCCCCCAAATCATGTTACTTGTGGTGCATTAACAGCTTTGGAGCCTGTACCCCCATCAGTCTACGGGTGCTGTCTTTTTAGCTAATGGCCATAATCTACAAATCTAATCATCTGCGACCCATCCTGGGTTTTTTTCCTCCTAATTGTTCTTTTGAATCTCAGATTTCAGGACTGCCGGCTATAAAAACACATAGAAAGTAAGAATGTGACCAGGAGACCAGTCTGGACACTCTCCTTTTTGCTCAGATCTTTTCATTCAGGGGACTACGTTGCCAGCCTCACCACAGAGGTTTGCTTTCTGTGCTGATGTATTTCTTGTGAACAAAATAAGCCTGCAAAGCTTGCAGCAGTATGTTGCTGAGTAAGCCAGACTGCAGTGAGACAGGAGAATTAGTCCCTATTGAAAGGAAAGAGACTTGTGGAAATAGTTTCAGGAATGTTTCCAGGACAAGAGTCCATTCACATGTCTAAAACCTAATCACCTACCGTAACATGTCAAGCCAACTTCAGCAGAGGCTATGACGTTCTTTGCTCACATCAGGTAAATTCTCAGAAATCTCTGCTGTGAACAGGCTTCTCCCATGAAAGCAAATTTTTGCCTTCTGGGCTCCTCTCCTACCTCTCCCCCACCTCCATTTCCCAAATTAGCCATGGTAACCGGCCCTGCATTTTAAATTTCTGCTTTCACTAGCACAAATCCATGTGTGTTTGCTCTCCTTCATTGCATTTTATTTGCCTTTGATTAATGATTAAAGCAAATAAAACCATCATAGCTGGCTTTAAAGTGCCAACTTTAACAGAGAATGGAGCTTGAAGTAAGTCTGCTCTGGTAGCACTAGTGTTTCTGCCTCTGCCAGCCCCCCAGTGGGAGGTACTGATCTCCAGCCTGATCCTACAAATAGGACTTGAGATGATGCTCTCTGCCCTACCCAGCCTGCTTTTATTTGCAAATACACTACTGTGATTTGTAAAGCAACTTTTAATTTGATGATAGCATTGAGATTTTTCAGTTTTAGCTCACTTATTTGTTTGGAATAATCACCGTAGACTTCTTGTGAAGGAACACCAGTCAGAGCTTTGAGGCAAGTTGATGTTCCTACTGCAAGAGCGGTGGTGAAAATCCACTTCTGCTGCACTGATGGCTCAAGAGGTATCAGAAAGTTCAGTTATGTTGCACAGCTTTAAGAATTATGAAGCTCTTCTTTCCTCTGACAATACAAACATTTGCCTTTCTGACTAAATTACTGATGCTTTTTATGCATTAGCTGCTTTGCTCCATAGGGAGAATGCAAGTCACTCAATAAAACAAGTGTTTACAGCCAGGAGATTACAAAGGTTGTTTGTTTTTGTTTGTTTTTAAAGTGAATGTGTACTTGTCTTGATTGCCCTACTGGGCAATAGAGTTATCTAATCAGTTCAGTGAAAATGTTGATTGGTATGGGGCCAGCGCTGTTGCTGACTTGCAATGAGATATAGTGTCTCCCAAAGGATTTATTACAAAAGATCTGTATCCTTCTCAAGAGAAGGCAATTTAGGTGGCAGATAATGGGACAACACATTCCACTTTGTAGTTCAAGTTGCCCTGACCATCCTTTAAAACCAGTAACAGGTGTCACGTTCCTAAGTCTACTTTACATTGTGCTGATTACATAAATCATAGAATGTGTTGAGTTGGTAGGGATCTTCAAAGGTCATCTGGTTCTACCCCCTTGCAGTAAGCAGGGACTTCCTGCACTAGTTCAGGTTGCTCAGGGCCTCATCAAGCCTGGCCTTGAATGTCTCCAGGGACGAGTTCTCCATCACTTCTCTTAACAACCTGTTCTGGAGTTCTAGTGTCTCACCAACCTTTTCAATAGAATCCTACTTTATGTCTGAATCAGAAAGCTACAGCTGTAGTTACAGTTAGGCTGTGCATAGAGACATGAATCTTTAATATGGCTGAACAAACAGAGAATCATAGAATCACAGAATACTATGGGTTGGAAGTGACCTCAAAAATCATCTAGTTCCAACCTCCTTGCCATAGACAGGGACACCTTCCACTAGATCAGGCTGCTCAGTGCCTTGTCCAGCCTGGCCTTAAACACCTCCAGAGAGGGGCTATCCACAACCTGTCCGGGAAACCTGTTCCAGTGCTTCACCACCCTCACCAAAANGTTGGGGGCTCCAGAACTGGACACAATACTCCAGGTGGGGCCTCCCCAGAGCCGAGTAGAGGGGCAAAATCACCTCTCTTCACCTGCTGGTCACACTTCACACTGAAAGTGTGAACTTCACACTGTTACTCCAGTCCCTTTGCACCTTGGATAGGACTGGGTGACCTTTTAGCTTTGTTTCAGTGGGGAGTGGGGAAGAACTGCAGCAGATATACCTCCCATAGATGGCAGAGAGTGGTGCTGGTTTTATGCCCTCAACAGAGCAGGGGGTCCTAGCCAGGAAAGGCAGGAGGTGGAAGGGGTGTTTGCTGTAGCCTAGGTGCTTGTGGCCAACTGTGAGGCTGGTAGGCACCAATTCTGCTTTTCACTTGTCAGACCAAGGGGCTCAAAGTTAGGTGAAACTGCAAAGTCCAGCTGTTTGCAGACAGTGCTCCATGACAACCCTGAACTGGCTTATCTAGAGTCATTAACTGTTGGGTGCCCTTTGATTCTTAGGCCTGAGCATTAGCAAGACAGTCAAGCCCCTTTCTTCTGTGGTCAGGATGCTGGTTCTTCCTCAGAGTGTCTCACCTTCCTGCCTTCATTGAAAGAGAGGTCTTAAGCGGTTTTTCTGTATCATTAATATTATCCTTAGGAGCGCCTTTTGAGTTGTTCACCTTGACAAGGTAAAATACTGTGCTATATTGAGAAGAATGTTTTAACTTTAGTTTTGTCCCACATCCTGCAAACCTATGCTCTTACATGGAGAGACCTCACATTTGTTTTTGTCTCTGTCTGAAATTACATTGAACCCAGTTCTGGAGCCCTCAACACAGGAAGGACATTGAGCTATTGGAGCGGGTCCAGAGGAGGGCCACGAAGATGGTCAAAGGGCTGGAGCAACTGCCCTATGAAGACAGGCTGAAGGCGTTGGAGTTGTTCAGCCTGGAGAAGAGAAGGCTCAGGGGGGACCTCATAGTAACTTATCAGTACCTGAGGGGGTCCTACAGAAAGGCAGGGGAAGGACTTTTTAATATGATATCGGATGGGAGGACTAGAAACAATGGATGTAAATTGGAAGGGGGTAGATTTAGACTTGACATAAGAAAGAAATTCTTTACAGTGAGGGTGGTGAAACACTGGAACAATTGTGGATGCCCCCTCTCTGGAGGTGTTCAAGACCAGGCTGGACATGGCACTGAGCAGCCTGGTCTAGTGGGAGGCGTCCCTGCCTATGGCAGGGGGTTTGGAACTCAATCTTTAAGGTCCCTTCCAACCCAAACTATTCTATGATTCTATAAACATTGAATGGAATGTGTATCTTTTACCAAAAAAGAAAAGCAAGCCTCTGTGATACCTGTGTTTACGTCCAGGAGACATTTTGCAAAGCATTTTTACAAAAAATATTTGTCAAATATTGAGATGTTGAAAGAAATACATCCATTTTAAACAAATTCCTTAGTGGAGGGAATGGACTGAGGCAATACATCAGTATGGGAACATTTACAAAAAAGTTTCTCAATGTTGCATAACAAAAAATATGAAAATCAACTTCATAATTCTTATTCCATAATCACAGGATTGCAGAAGGGTTGACGCTGAAAGGGACCTCCAGAAGTCATCTGATTCAGACCCATTGCTTCAGTGGGGGCATCTACAGCTGATTGCCCAAGACTGTGTCTAATCATCTTTAAATACCTTCCAGAAGGAGTCTCCAAAACCTCCTTGGGCAGCCTGTGCCAGGTCTCAATCACCTTCACAGTGAAAAACTGTTTCCTGATGTTCAGAGGGAACAGTTTGTGCCCACTGCACCTGGTCCTGCCACTGGGCACCACTGCTAAAAAAAGCCTGGCTCTATCCACTGGGTGTCCTCCCTCCTGGTATTTATGTCCATGGACAAGATCCTCCCTGAGCCTTCTCTTCTCCAGGCTGAATAGCCTCAAATCTTTTAGTTTTTCATAGGAGAGATGCTTTGGTTCCTTTAACATCTTTGTGGCCTTTTGTTGGAGTCCCTCCAGTACATCCATCTCTCCAGCACCAGGGAGCAATGATTCAGATGTACCCTCACCAGAGCTGGGCATAGGGGGAGGATCACCTTCCCCAATCTCCTGACAATTCTGGCAGTAATAATACCAATTGACTAATTAAAAAATAAAATAATTAATTTGTTTTCATAAATAAAATTATTTAGAAAGTTAATGCTAAACGATTTTGTGGGAAAAAAACATTTTATACTTAGGTTTTCTGATAACAAAAGATCTAATTCTGTTAGATCAGAATTGCAACGATGATACTCATTGCAACTCATGAATACACGAGATGTGATTTGGAAGGGAGATACAGTTTGAAAGAGAAAGACAGGAAAATATCTTATAAGTGGTGTTCCTTGCCTAATGTTTCTACAGATAGAATCTGGTACCCTGCCGACCATTAGTGCAGAGACTAAAAGATCTAAAAGATTTCAGACACAAACTAGGCATATAGTCACTTTTTGTCAGTTAAAACATGTCTGTGAGAAGAAAAGCATCTCAGTTTTACTCATGCAGTAAGGCATTTATTTGGGGAGGAACAATATTTAATATTCTTATGGCATTGAGTTCTCTGCTGCTACTGAATAGCAGTGAAAACATTTTTCATGTAAAAATTCAAACTACAATAAAATAACCAAAGTCTGATGTTAACAGGTGAAAAATTATACAATGGGTTTAGGTGTGACAAAGAAGCTGGTAAATACATACCATTATAACCAGCAAGTCAGGAGACAAAAGCAAAACACATGAAAAATGCAGCCTTACACATAGTACTGTTACCCTTCACTGTGACTTGCACCAAAAGAGTATTTTTCAAGTTAGCAGAAAAGGGACTTCAGCTTTCACTTCAATACATTAAAAAAGGACAGTGAGGGATGACACTAGTCCCCTGTAGCCCCCTCAGAGAGATGTGCATATATCAAGAAAAGGACAATTTCTTAGAGCAACTCCCTCCAGCACTGCTTTCCCTCAGGTGAGCTGTATGCTGATCCTCTAGCTGCCTGGACACTTTCTGTAAAGAAGTCCATCTCATACTTGACACTGTGTTTCATGTGGAAATATGACAGAAAGGCAGGGGAAGGACGTTTTAATATGATATCAGATGGGAGGACCAGAAGCAACGGATATAAATTGGAAGGGGGTAAATTTAGACTTGACATAAGAAAGAAATTCTTTACAGTGAGGGTGGTGAAGCACTGGAACAGGTTACCCAGAGAGGTTTTGGAGGTCGTCTCTCTGGAGGTGTTCAAGACCAGGTTGGACATGGCACTGAGTAGCCTGGTCTAGTGGGAGGTGTCCCTGCCTATGGCAGGGGGGGTGGGACTCTATGATCTTTAAGGTCCCTTCCAACCCAAACTATTCTATGATTCTATGACATTCTACAGTGACCCTCCCAGGGTCAGAGCTGCAGCTCAAACAAGACAGTCCCTTGGAGCTATAGGTTACAGATACCTCAGCCTGTCTGTGCTGTGCCTTCAGTCATGAGTGCACCTGATGAAACTTATTAGCCCTCCCCTGACATAGGAAAGTTATCTTTTATTTGTAGCTTATTCATGATGCACGTGGAACATCAAAATACCATCAGAAGTCAGAACTGGTCAAGTGGCTAAGGGCTGCTGAACATCCGCAATACACAACTGAAAATGGCATCCTAAAGGCAAGCATTTGTCAGCATTATCATAAAAATGGCCTGTGCTCTTCTTTTAGCTTTTGGCTGTGTCCATCACACACCACTCCCAGGTTCAGCTGAGAAGAAAAGCAGTAGAAATTCATGGATGTGGAAGTGTTACTATTTATCTGAGTGGGATGTTGCCTAACAAAGTGCAAACATGACCCTGGACCAACAGTAATTCCATTTTTATCCATGTCCATATCTAATCTTACAAAGCTAATCCGTCTCATTCAGGTGTAGACCTGAGTGATGGTGCAACATGGAGAAAGTTAAGACTTCCAGATAATCTGGTCAAACTAGGGTAACCATTTTTCACTTGAAGAACAGCATTTTATTACTCATGTTATCTCAAAGCACACACATCTACTGAAGCAAAAGTTTCTCCCCATCCATGAAGTCCTTGGGCTATGCTTTCTCAGAATAATCTGCAAAATAAGAAGCACATTATGCTTAGTGGGTAGAAGAGTTTAAAAAAATATCTGTTTCTCATGTTAATTTGTAGGGTTTTTCAGTCTTCTTTGAGGAAGCTCTGTACAGAAACCAAGGATATTTTGCCAAATGGAAAAGCCACCAGCTGTTGACTGCAAGCATTCAAGCCCAAACTGAGGCCTAATACCCAAGATGAGACACATGAGTATGCCAAATGTATATTATGTATTTACTTCTTCCTTGGACTATATATATAAAAGCAAATTAAATTACTGTGGGATTCTTTTCTGGCATTGGTCTTGAGCCACACTGTTAGGCATGGATCTGAGCAACCACACTTGCATCCTGACTTGACTCCCCACTGCGAAGAGGACCTGGAAACCAGGGTCCTGGTTCAAAACCAGCTGTACATTATGTACCATAAAAGCTTATCTCTAATTAAAAACTAGCTCTACTATAACCCTCACAGAAGTTGTTTGCATTAGTGGGGACACATAGTCTTCCTTTAATGGTTCTTTCTTCTTGTAGAACTTAATCTGCTAGAAGCTATGCTTGAGGCTAATCTGTTCAGTCAGACTGTTGTGTTTGCCTATTTTTTCATCTGGACGAGTCTACAAGCTACAGTTTGCAAATGATTACAGAAAAATTACACTAATTACTTCTTGCTGTTTACAGTGAAGGAGAACTCTAGATTCTGGCAAAAAAAGCAGTACCAGCAAAAGGGACGAAAGTATATTTGAAATCACAGATGTCACAGAAAGGTTAAAGATTATGTTTAACTTGAGCTGTGTAAACCACTTCAGTTTCTTTACTTGGCAGCTCAAAATCCATAACAAATAAAGTGAATAAATAAAGGGAAACGGGAGCATAAAGGCTTATTGGCTGAATAAATGCAGATCAGTGTTTTCAACAGAGATATTGAGAAATTGCAATCATTAGTTCGAACTTTCTGTGGGTTCAAGTTAAGATTAAAAAAACCCACCAACTCACGTGTAAATCCATAAAGCAAAAAAGCCCAATGAACAGTAAGCACCATGAGTTAATAAAGTACATCAGGTCAGGATGAACAAACCCACTGTAATTGCATCTGTGTTGTACCAAAGCATTCTAGTGCATGTAATGCTTATTGATTCCAGAGAAGCACATGATATGATTCTGAGTTATAAAACTTTTAGAATTTGGTGCCTGAGATACAGGAAAATATCATAATGGGTTGAAAAGGAAACAGGTCGATGAGGAAGAGCAAAGTGATGTACTGCTACATCCCTGTAGGGCAAACTTGCTATTGGAATAGGGGCTCTGCTCCTCAATAGAAAATGGGATGACATTTCCTGCCGCCGTGATCTGGGAGACAACACCATCAGAAAACACATTTTTGCCTCCCTAAAATGTCTTCTTTCTGGTTTGAAGAGGAAAGCAGCTGGTAATTAATTATAAAGGTTGCATCTGGACTCTGACTTTTTTATTAATGTGTTTCCTCTCGGCACATGGATGCCTCTGGAATGTGCAGCTTGGGAGTAGGAATTATTTTCTGAAAGATTTTTAACATTTAACAAGCTCTGCAATGGTTGCTCTTCTTTCCAAAGCTTCTTTCCAAAGCTGAACCTCTATACTATTTTGTTTTCAAAATCCCATTAAATGAAAGCAAGATCTAACTAATTTTCAGGTTTTATCACTCAGGGTACCTGTAGATGTCAATTTGTGCAAACAAAAAGGTGAGATAATTTTCCTCAAGGATAAAGATAAACCAGGTTGTAGTTACAGCAACTCAAACTGAAAAGTTTTGAATTTTCCCCTAGGATACTCCCTAACATGGCAAGAAAAGAAAACCAAGAAATGGAATTTCTTACAGGGGCACTTTCCTCCTACTAATGCCAAACTAGTGCTGTCCTCCTCCTTGAAGTAGATTGACAAACCCCTTGGAAAGGGTCTAGGGCAAAACTCAAAAGATGTGGTTTTAATTATCCAGTTGCTCTTCCTGAGCTGCTGTTCTTGCAAGCTTTTTCTGGAGGAGAGGATTAAATGTAAATCCTCAGCATGAGTGTGCTGACTGATGATTAGATTTTAGATGCAAGTTAGGACCTGACTGTGGGATTTTTGTTCATTTGAATGGTAAAAGGACAGGAAGGCATAGTCATATGGGGAAGGGTTTGTTCTGGTATGGTTCTGAGACACCCAGTCATAGCTCTAACTCACTCTTACAGCACAGGTGGGACAAAATCCCATGGCAATAAGATAATCCTCCTAGACAATTTCTTTGTTCCTTTTTGACAACTTTTGCTTAGCTTTATCCTGTTAGATTGAGACTTTTTGCCTTGCTGACACCTCAAAGTTTCTGCCTGCTGGGAGAAGAACCCGTTCATGCCTTTGTGGCACTGGTAGAGCACTTGGACAACCACATTCCCAAATGTGATGGTGGTATTTACTTTAAATTCATGGCTTTGAGTACAATCAATCTGCTGGTCATCCTGAATAACAGTCTATCTAAACATATCCATCTGACTGTATAAATACCAGGAGGAGATAAAGTATTAAAAAAAAAGAATAGATCTTTTTTAAAATTTAGGAAAGTTTAATAAAGAAACCTTATCCCCTTTAAACTCCAAGTGTTCCCAATGAGGCTTTGCACAATCCATTCATTACTTGAATCTACCCTTGATGGCTTTTAACGGCAGGTGGAAAAATACAACAGTGTTATCAAGAAAAATTAGTACTATGAACAGAAGGAATTTGTATGAAACATTGCACTACCCTCTACCAGTTTTTCCTGTTCTGTGCCATTTTGTTTTTCTATCGTCTTGTAAAATGCACTTTGGGCCTGTAATTCTCTGTGTGATTTTTCTCCAAATAACTGTTATTGGTTACTTTTGTAGTTAGTATTTCATTTGTGACGTACTCATTCTCAAGGATTGCTTCTGAACTTGCAGGTGCAGGGGTTACAATAAGATCAACGTAGGGGGGATTTTTTGGTTAAAAAAATTACTATGAATTCCACAAAGTCAATGTGTCTAGAAAACACTAATAACCGTGTTTTCTTGGTTTAGAGTTTAACATTCCTTTTCCCCTCCTCTGACAGCCATACAAAGAAGTTTATTATGCTGAATCCCCTGCAGCTAGTTTCTAGACCTGCCGAGTATTCTGCAGTGAAGAAAAACAAGCTCTGTTAAGGAGATTATGGCTTTGGTGCTTTAATGATCTGAAATGTTTGCTGTGGATAAATCTTAATTGGACAAAACATCAACTGCACAAGCTTTGCTCCCTGAAAACGGAAGTGCCCACTACAGTGGTCCTAAGAGAACCAGATCTGAAAATGTAAGAGAAATGTGACTGATATATTGTTCAAATTGTACAGATTTCTATGGGAATAGGAGTGAATTTCTAATTGTAACCAAGCACTAAGAAAACTAAACTTAGGGAGACCTCTGTTTCCCAGTAACTTAATTTTCTGCCTACTAGTCACACTAATTTTTCATGTTCATCCCTTTGGTTCCACTGAACTAATGCATAAAAACTATTTACATGCATAGAGATAAAGCAGAAAAGGTTCTTCCATGTATGCTCTGCCATTAAATAACATCCCCTCTCCATCATATCCAAAGCACAAAACTAGGGGAGGGTAGTTTATAAAAAAAATGGACACTAAAGTCAGTGGGAAGCAGTCAGCACTTCAAGCTTCTGAAGAAACACCAAAAAGCTTTCAGTTGCGTTAATATGCTCTGCATCATATCCTCTAAATTAGGGAATTACTCTTCAGCAAAACTTGATGTTCCCTGTCAAAGTTACTACGAATTGTGAGTCAGAATAACTGGTTTTACACCACGTGCAATTCAGAAAACCAAGTCAGGGTTGGCTGCTCAGATTCAATTGCCCATTTCCTTTGTCACAGTGGTGACCTAATGAAAGCTAATACGATGTGTCAGAGTGCCACAAAGGCAGGGGCTCCCTGGGGAGTCCTAGAGAAGGAGGGTGGGGACAGAGGGGCTGGGTGGTGTCCTTGGGGCCTGGAGAACACCCTGGTCACCTCAGCCTCAGTGCAGGGTTCTGGCAAGCATCCATACCAAGACCCTAATTCACTTCTAGTTATTGAAGTTCCTGATCACCTGCATTTCCAAAATTTTTTAACTAAACAGTGTTCCAGCTACTCAAGGGCCATGTAAAACTGGGGCATCTTTGACCCCTCCCCTACTTGTAGTTATTCTGGCTTTAAATTTAGCTGGAAGACATGAAAATAATACCTTTGATAAGAAGGAAGATACTAAGCACTCCAAACATTCAGCAGTATTAACTGTGTTACCAATGTTAAAATTAATTTTTCCCATGAGGTAAATCTCATCTTTCCTGCTCACTTGTTTTCTCATATAGACAACAATTCAGGATGACACTTGCAGAATGAAATGCAGGAAGCATTTCTGCACCAGACGTGTGCTGAAATATGCAAAGGAGACAGGCAAGAGGTATGAGAAATCCAAACTGGTATTTGTGTTCTGTACACCGTGTCCTAAGAATGTAGTTAACTGTTGTCTTGGCTTATTTGAAACTGAAGTGAAATTACACTAGGACTACTTAAAAAGTAATATATGTCTTCGAAAGCATATAAAACCAAGTGGCTTAATTTTTCACAATGTATCATCCTTTGAATTTACTAATTTCATCTTAATTTGAGGAAAAATGTTCTCCCTTTAACACAAAACAAAATTATTTTCTGCCAGGTAATTCCTCATCTCCTGTCAGAGTTATGCTATAGATAAACCAAAATCAAATCTTGTGAAGCATCTAACAAAAGTTTTCCAACTCTTTTCCTCATCTGTGAAAAAAGCTTTGGAATTACAGGAGATGTTTCATTTTGACAGCCTTGATTACATGACATGCCTCTTCAAGGCGGTCATTTCTGTAACCTGCAATTGAAGTGATTTTAAAACATTTTCCAGCTATTAGAAGCTATTTCCTACATTAGGTCAGGATTTTTCAGTCTCAAATTCTATAAGGACAACTGTGATAGGAAGGATGGAGAGAGACTTTTAGTAACTGAAGAGTACCTGTTTCTTTTCTGAGTCAGTTACAAAATTAGAGTAATGCTATCTTGCACATGTTGAAATTTATATTGAATACACTGGAGGGGGGAAAAAAAAGGAATTTTTGACTATTTATTTGTCATCAGATGCATTTGTGATCAGTGTACCTAAACAACATCACAGCAAAGGAAGGGAAAAAAAAGACAGCAATTTAATTCAGCAGTACATTTTGCCTCTCAAGAACCTGGCTTCACTTTTGATATTAGCTATCAAAATTAATTTGAATTGTATTCATGTGATTTCTCAGATAAAAATGGACTTTTTCAGGAAACTGTGTTATGAAGAGCTGAAAGCTAAAGGAAACTGGAGACAGGCTGTCTTCATAGGAAGCACAGGTAAGAGAGCAGCCCTCTCTCACAGGGTTGCAAGAGACTCAGCAGGGCCCTGCCTGCTGCCAAGGTCACTCCATCATGACCAGCGTCAGCAGAAAGTGTAGGTATCAGTTTCAAATGCCTCCTATCCAGGCAAAGAATGGATCAGAACTGATTAGTAAATGTGTTGGTTAATAGCTAACAATACTTAATTCCTCTGAAATTACAGGCTCCATTACAGACTGCATCTCCCAACAACAAACAACATAACCATGTCAAAATCCCATGCTGCTCATGCAGGGATTTCATGTGTAACATGTTTTCTTCAACAATCCTGAATGAACTGAGCAAGTGGTAAGCTTTTCTATCCCTGCTCTTGGTTCCATGACTGTAGCATGGGCAGCATAATGTAGGTTGCATAAAATTCTTCCTGAGTGAAGTTCTCACAGGAACAACTACAGTCATAAAATAATTCTGAAGACTCTTGGGAGCAATTTAAGCAAGGCAATATGGCTGTTTCTAATGCAAGATTGAGGTGTGCACACACACTCTTCTTAGAATGGTAGAGGAATGAAAGTTTGGAGATCGCTAAAAGCATTTGGGGAGCTTTGTGTTGAGTAGGACTTGATGATCCTTGTGGGTCCTTGCAGCTTGAGACATCAGCTTGACAGACTTGAGGTCCATGACAGCCTCATGAAGCTCACCCAGCCCAAGCAGAGACAGGCCAGCAAGGTGCTCTACCTGGGTTGGGGCAATGCCAAGCACAAACACAGGCTGAGCAGAAAATAGATGGAAAAGGACCTGGATGAGGAACTCAACATGAGACAGCAGTGTGCCCACAGCCTAGAAGCCAATAGTATCCTGGGATGCATCACAGTATGATCAGTGGCCCGAGGGAGGTGATTCTGCCACTCCACTCTCCTGAGATCCCACCTGGAGTACCACATCCACCTCTGGAGCTCTCATCACAAGATGGACATGACCTGTTGGAGAGGGTCCAGAGGAGGGCCATGAGGATGATCAGGGGGCTAGAGCACCTCTGTTACATAGGTAATCTCCAGAGGACCCTCCCAGCCTTCACTGTCCTGTGAGTCCGTGATGATCTGAGAAGGCTGGGGTTACTCAGCCCCCAGAAGGCTCCCAGGAGACCTCACTGTGTTCTTTTAGTACATCAGTGGGGTCTACAGGAAAGCTGAGAAGGGGCTTTTTACGAGGACAGGGCAAAGAGTCATGGCTTCAAACTAGAAGAGGCCAGATTTAGACAGCAGGCAGAAATTCCTTCTTGTGAGGGTGGTGTGGCGCTGGAACAGGTTGCTCAGAGAAGCTGTGGATGTCCCATCTCTGCAAGTGCTTGAGGCCATGGTGTATGTCGCTTTGAACAACCTGGTCTAGGGGGAGGTGACCCAACCTGATCTAGGGGGAGGCAGAGGCTGGAACTCGTTGACTTCCGAAGGTCAACCTCAACCATCTTCTGACTGGGTGGCAGAGGCCGGAAGCGGGCGAGCTGTACCGATCAGATACCGCTCTCTCTCCGCCCTACGGGCACAACACAGCCTCCCCATCTTCCCCCTACCCCGCCGTCTCGTGCCGCCGCGCCTGCGCGCGAGGGCGCCGCGGCCGTTGGGGACGGAAGGCAGCCGGACGACACGCGCCAGTCACGAACGTCCGCCCCGCTCCTCCATTCGGCGGCCGTGCGTGCGCCCGCGTGCCGNCCCCTTCGCTCGCCCCACCCTCCCGTCGGGCCGGGCGGGCCGGGCCGTGCCGGGCCGCAGAGGGCTAGGGGCACCGCCGCCGGGCTGGGCGCTCCCCTGGCTGGAGCGCGGGTGGCTGTGCCACCGCCGCCCCGGCTCCTGAGTGTTGCCGCTGCTGCCGGCGGGGAGGGGAGCGGATAGGATAGTAAGCAGCGGAGAAGAGGCCGTCGGTCCGCGCCATGCGGCTGTGCGGGGTGCTGCTGAAGAGCCCCATCCCCAAGCAGATCGAGTACTACTCCCGCTTCTCCCCGTCACCTCTCTCCATCAAGCAGTTCCTCGACTTCGGTGAGTGGCGGGGCGGCCCGCCGTGCGGTCCCCACACACACGCACTCCGTGTTGAGGGGGAGCTGAGGGGGCTACCCCCTGGCTCTCTCTCTCTGGGCAAGGGGAGCGGCAGGGAGGCTGGCGCCGAGGCCTCCTCTCCTCGCCCGGCAACACTGGGGCCTACGCCCTGGGCAGCCAGGGGTACGCGGGCAGGGTGGTGGGCCTGGCGGCGGCTCACCCGGCCCGAGACACCGCGCTGGCCGGTGAGGGCCGGGCTGCGTGTGCGAAGCCATGACAGCCAGCCGTGCGTGGCCCTCGGCAGCCAGCGGTAAACAGCTCCGTCGCCGCTCCGCCCGGCCGCACCTTGGCCTGCGGGGGTGAGGCGGCGGGAGGAGGAGGTTCGTCCCTCTATTGTTTTCCGGGGTTCCCGGGCAGCAGGGGTCAAAAACAAGGGCTTCTGACCTGAGATTTTTGTGAGTTTAGCGACTAGAAGTTAGGTAGTAAGTTGCTCACAACGCAGGTGTAATTTTTACCTGCCGTGGTGAGGTTGTTTGAATTGAACCTCGGGTGTGAACTTTGTTAGTACTTGGTGTAGAAGAGCTGTTTAGTAAATTCATGGGCTTTAGGAAATCTTGCTGTTGAATAAATAGTATTTTTCCTTTGGAAGCACGGGAACAAAACACGGGAATGACTTGCGTTGCTGTTAGCAAATTGATGGTTTGATCTACATAATAAACTTTTCGTGTCAGTTTCTGAGGTTATTTGGCTCTGACGCAGGATTTGTTTATCTTTTGTTATCATATGAATGTTACTGGCAGAGGCTTTTCATAAGACTCTGAAGCTTAATAGAGTGGTCCTTCATTCTAGTATTACACCAAAGGTACAGGAAGACCAAAAATTAACTTAACAACATAAGCCAGAAAGGGATTAAAAGTGGAAACAATTGCACATTTGTGGCTATGTTACTAGTGAAAGAATGTAGCAACTATAAAGAGGCAGTGCTGGGCTTGCTACTGCATCTTAGTGAGGCAGGATTTTCTAGCATTTTATAAAAATGACATCACACCTTGTTCTCTGATACATTAAGAGGCGAACTGGAATAGAAGTCGTGCTTTTCTTTGGTCTGCTCATGTGAGTCTGTTCTCACTTTCTCTGGTATTTGTGTTCTGTACACCATGTCTTAAGAGCAATGACCAAAAACTTAGTGTCTTAATTTTAGCCCTGGCACTAAACAAATCATGTCAGCATTGCCTGTTTGAAAGCTGGATTTGTAGCTTGTTGCTGGTGAGGTATTAATGTTTGTGAAGTTTTTCAGTTGCAACTGGAGCTGTGTAAAAATTTCTGTTCTTACCTTAATGACTTAGGTGTTGTGGCAAAATTTTACATCTTGTTAAAATTTTCTGCCATTCTAAGTTGTTTCTGTGTTACTTTTTGGTAGCACATAGCATAGCAGCCCTTTACTGTTTTGGTGGTGGTTTTGTTTTTTTTTTTTTTTTACCTTGTAGTATCTGTATTATTTTATGGTTTGAAAAATGTTGCATGATTCTCAAGGAAAAGTGGTTTCATTTATGATTTTAAGCTTGGTTTATTTTAATGGAAAAGAACATAGACTAGTACATTATAGGCTGGCCAGCCTTGTTCTTTGGATATCCTCCAGTTAGTTGTCACTTCATGTGTCTGTGGAATCTTGTGTGTAGACAGGCTATATATTTAAGTCTGAAGAGTAACATGAAACTATAGGTTTTGACTTTTAAGGCCTCTGGAGGAAAAAAAAAAAAAAGTCTACAGCTTTGGCTTCCAAGATCACTAGGAGTTTTCAAGATTAGTAGTCTTCTGCCTCATCAGCCTTGCTGAAACTATCAGCTTGATCTCATTAAGCCTTATGGGCCATTTAACATCTCCTCTTACTTTTCTTTAGTGCCTGTGTTTGCTTAGGGAACCTTGAGTAGAAAGATTAGAGCGGTTTCATCAAATAAATTTAAAAGCATGTAGTTATTTAAATTGTATGATCCTAAGTGTTGACTTCCTTTGGATAATTTCTAGTTTTGTTGGAGACTTCAGAGACCTAGAGGAGAAGCTGGCAACAAAATATAAGATGTTGGTGTAAGAATTTTACTGCTGGATACATGGAAGGCCTGGACAATATACTGTTTTATTGAACTGTGTTACTAGTTATATACCAAGCATAAAGACTGTGATATTAAAGGTGGAGTTCCATTGTTTTTTGCCTAGCCTGGCTGTTTAAAGAGAAGGAGGCATGCTCTGTTTTTCAGTCAGCTTATGGAAGCTACCTAATGCCTCATTTTTTTAAAGGAAAGAGCATTTTCGTTGAGCTACATAAATGTAGTGCTTGTTTTACAAATAGATAATTAAATATTCAACAAATATAAAAGAGCAAGCCATATCATGGCTGTCTGTATGTTTCTTCTATCAAAAAACAAGAAAAAACAAACCAGAAATTTGCACTTAGGGCAATTCAGGGGTTTTTTGAGAAGGATATTTTACTTAATTTCAGACAGTAGTGAACTGCAGTGCGGTCTTTAGTTCTTTTTTTCTTTGGGTTCTTGGTTTAGGCTGAACTAGCTTCTAAATTTGTTTCTGCAAAATCCTGATTAATATGGGGTGAGAAACTATTTCTCATGGTCTAAAGATCTCTTCAAACACAGCTGCTGGCAATGTATACTGACATACAGTCTAGACTTCTTTTTATTAGTGATTAATTATGTGTGCTGTATGGAATACAGTTGTGCTTATCATGGGGCTGTAAAATCTCTTCATCAATAGAAATTTATGATGATAAATTCAGAACTTTCTCATGTAGCTTGATTCAGTTAATTAAATTCCTATAGAGGACAGTTTGTTTACACTAACTTTCTAGTACTGAAAACATGTGAAACAAACCAGAAAGCAGTATTTCAAACAGTCATTCCTGGTTGGATTTTATGGTTGAGTCTTGTTTGTGTCTGCATACGGTGTTTTTCCATATGTGATTTACTTTCTGTTGAGCTTGCAGCTATCTTTGTAGCTGCTGCCAACTATGTAAGAGGTTACTATGTCATGGGCTTGGGACCTTTGTGTTGCAAAATATGAGTGCTTACATTCTCTGATAGTTTTTTTTCCCCTATATGTGTTCATTTTCTGTTTGCACACTCTTGAATACCGTTCATTCAGTTTCTTTCTTATGAAGCTCATTTCACAAGAGTCTTGTGCAATCTCTTGCCTTTGCAAGAGAATGACCTTCCTTAAACATGTTTTAATATAAACAAGTTTTGACCTTGTTTAATGTTAACATGTCATTCTAGGTTTATCCATGCCTCCATAATTATTGTGGTCTGGAAAAAGCAAAACCAAACATATTTAGTTCAGCTTTGTAAGTTTTTTTAGGTAGATTTCCAATTGTAGGCATTCCTAAATGACTCAGTCTGCTATTTACTAAAATATCTTCTCTGAAATTAACTTGTAAGTAGATCAGCTAGTAGTTACATGCATCTGTGTACACTTACAGGATTAGAGTGTTTGAGGAAAAAAAATGCCCACACTGGAAATCTGTATTTTGTCAGCTCTGATAAGCATTGCAGTTTAGATTTTCTTGGCTTTATACAGTGGGCCTTAAAGGATAACAGGTTAAATTCAAAATACCCAGTAATTTTCATCAGCAACTATATAAGTGGGTAACTAGTGCCAGGGAAAGAAAATAACCCATCAGACAGATCTGCTTGAGGAAAGCAGAGTTTCTTTGTCTAGGTATCTTGATACTTAAAAAAAGACACTAAAGTATTTGACCTTGTTCTGCTTGTACTACAGCTTGGCTTGATCAGGACTGGGTGTGAGATAAAATCCTTGCAGCCCTAGTTAAGTTGAACCATGCCAAAGTAGTAACCTTCATGCAACTACATGTTGGTCATGTTGGGATACTGATAGTGTCAGCAAAGATGTTAATGAATGTTTCACAAAATTAATGGTTGTACTGAAACATGCTGCATATAAAATAGTGAAGCATAAGTAAAGACAGGGTGAAATATAAATTTTGTAATGCTGTGGTCATACATAAAAGAATCACTTGAAGTTGTGCTGGTGCTTTTATTGTAGATGTATACCAAAATGCTGTAGTCATGTAATACTTGCTGTTGCTTCCCAGCTAATGAGAGCCTGAGACTTTTGTAAGTACGTGTGCCCTGTGCAAGCTTTTTTGCTACTGAAGATATTCTGATCAGTTGTACTTAGCTATATTCCATCCTTATCTAAGTCCCAAACAATGTTTTGGACTAATATTTTATGTATGATGTTGAACTTAGCTTTTGGTTAGCTCTTTGTATGTATGGGTAAAATTTAACAAATTGTCGCTTCTTCCTATTTGTCGTATTTTCAGGGCCAGACTGGATAGGGCTTTGAGCAACGTGGTCTAGTGGAAGGTGTCCCTACCCATGGCAAGGTGCTGGATCCATGTGATCTTTGAGGTCCCATCCAGCCCAAAGCGTTCTATGATTCTGTATTTCTAGTGTAAATTTACCAAGTGGTTACTAATGAGTTTGAACAAAAAACCTCATGTATATGCTTAAAAGATAGTGAACCATAGTGAATTCTTGTTGTGGAGTGTGGCTTAGGAGATCCTGATTCTGTAGGTTATAATCAAGATGTCTGTGGTAACTGCTACAGCTACTGACATTGAAAAATCTCATAAAGGTGGTAGTTTAGTAATTTTACTGTGCTGTGAACACCTGAGCATGCAGCAGATAATCACAGTGAGGGCATGCAGTTTGGGAACTGTTGTGTCCTGGGGCATATCTAGAGGAAAAGATGAGCAATGGATTCTCCTTGCTTTTTAAGTATAAATTTAAAAAATAGTTCAGTGTGTGTGGTACCTATTAAAGGTGGCTGTCTTGAGGAAACTCATAGGCCTGTTCTAAAAATGACATAAAGAGTTAGCCAGGTGTTGGTGTTGCTGTGAGTTGTATGTGCAGTATTAGTTTTCCACAACAACCTGTACACTGTGTGTTATCTTATTGGCAGCAGGTACTTGTCAGCACTGGAACAGAAAACATGCCACTGGGAAGGTAGCTAGCAGATACGATTTGAACAAGTTGTTAGAGGTTGAAAGCAGTCTTATGTCTCCAATTGTAATAATTTATCTTCTGGTGGAAGATGTCTTTTAGAAAATAAGGTTTTTATACAAAATATATTAGAACTTTCGTGAGTATTTTCCAAACACAACTTTAGTGAGGAGGCTGGACATAAAACCCATGAAGTTTAGGTCTCAAAGGTATTATTAAAAGATTACTTGCCATTTATTGCATGCAGCTGTGTTTTTCATACAACTGTCTGTGCATTGACCTTGCAACCATACTGTTGATTTAAGTGCATCTTCAAACAAAAAATAATATTCCTCTTTACATGAGTGCTAATGTCTAAATTGGACAGAAAGACAAATGCCAGTCAGACATGACTTTTTGTTTTCATCTGTCTGGTTTCAGCTTACAAACAGCAGTTTTGTTACAGCTTTCATTGATAGGCTGGAATCGTTTGATGCATGGTATTTTTTCACTGTGAAGTATTTTATATTGTGATGATGGAGTATTTTTTCTTTATTTTTGTAAAAAAAATTTTAATGAGTTCTTTTCCTTAGGAAAATACTGTGTCATTAACTTTTTTGCTTTTCCATTTTTTTAGTACTCTTCAGATGTGTCTGTTAGACCTGTAGATAGAATCCTGATAGGTATTTTGTCTACCAATGGAATAGAATCATTTTACTATGATTTTGTTTTTAACTTGAAGGGTTAGCATTTTGTGGCAGTGAAAACTGGCTTATCTGTCTGCTTTTCTTTCTATATTATTTTGGATTTATTGCATTTCTGTAGTCAGTCCTTCATTCTCTAGATCTAAGCATGGATAATGTTTGCATTTCACAATCTAAAAATGGCTCTTATTTGAATGGGTTGTAGCACAGCATGTATCTGGAAACTTTTTGTTTGATGCAACTGTTATTTATATCCTGCTACTATTTACAACTCTGCTGATCTCTGTCATACAGTGACATTCCAATGGGTACTATGGAAGGTTTTTCATAAGGCCTGATATATCAATAATTTTGAAGGTCTTTAAGAGTCACTGTGGTTAGATAACTTTGGTCAGCGGTCACTATTGAACTGTGATACGGTAGAGTTATTTTTGCTTGTGTGTGAGAGTACAGTATAGTACTAGATTGTGGGGCATTTAATTTACAGAATTATCTATATCAGTCACTTTTGGAGGTTGTTTCAGGGATTAAGTGTGCTTGCTTGATAATTGCTATATTTTTCAGTAAAATATTTGTTCCCAAATTTTATGCTGGTAGTTAAGTCTTCATTAATGCAATTCTGCAAAGTTCTCATGAAAAAAATTATCTTAGGTTTGAATTTTTAGCCTTTGGCTATGCAGTAAAAGAAACTTCATTTCTATAAGCAATTAAGTGTTCATACATTCTGAGTTAAGTATTTTTGTGTAGGTATAGTGCAAATTCCATAAGCTACTGTGAGTCATCAGCTACTGCTGCTGTCCTCTGCCTTCAGCTACTCAGGAAAGGAGGTGATGATATGCTGCATACATATCTGGGTGCATTCTCATGCTTTTTTTTATTGAAGCAGACAGTGTAATATGTTATAGTGAAAGAAGACAAGAAATTATAATCTGTGTAAAGCAATAAATGTTTGGGTTCTTTTGTGGTTTGGGGACTGTTTTTTAGCATGTAACAGAAGCAATAGAGAATACAATGTGTCAGAAGCGGGGAACTTGACAAAACCACTTGCTAGGAGGACCAAAAATATAGGATTTGCAATACTTGAAGATAGTAGGGTGTTTGGGATACCTTTTTCTTCCAGAAACTGATAGCAATTGTTGCAGTGCGTGCTTTAAACTAGGTTTAGGCTAATATTTAGTTTCTTCACAATCTGAAACTTCAATAAATTTTGGTGAAAACAATTGTGAATTGATGGCATTCCTTCAAGTTTGGGATAGAAGAAATGACAGATAGTGATTTTGTAAAGATTTTGTAAAGAACTTCTTTCTTATATCTAGTCTGAATCTACCCTCTTCCGATTTACATCCATTATTCATAGTCCTTCCATCACATATCCTATTAAAAAGTCCTACCTGTGTCTTTCTGTAAGCCGCCTTCAGGCATTGATAAGCTGCTGTGAGGTCCTCCCTGAGCCTTCTCTTCACCAAGCTGAACAACCCAACAACTCCAACTCCTTCCGCCTGTCCTCATAAGGCAGTTGCTCCAGCCCTTTGATATATTCATGGCCCTCCTCTGGGCCAGCTTAATGTCCTTCTTATGTTGAGGACTCCAGAACTGAACACAATGGGGCCTCACCTTTCCTTGATTTTGGACTGTTCATTGCTCAGGTCTTAGTGGAGGAAGAGCTGATGTAGACTAAAAAGCCACTTTATTTTTTGGTTTTTTTGGTGTTTCTTTTTAGAAGCTCCTTATGCTTAGTCAGGGAGGGAGTCTTTGAGTTATATGGATAGGTTGAGGATCAGGAAAATTAAATGGGGCTATGGCTTCTCCTAAGAACATTGTGACTCTTTGCCTGTCAGGTAATGTGATCATAATATCAATGAATGACCCCAAAACACTCCACTTTAATTTTTTCCCATCCTATAGTATTGCACTTAGTAGACTTAATAATTCAGGTCAGCTTTTGTGACCTGTGTTGCTGTGAAGCTTCTGCATCATCTTTTATTTATGCATTTTCTTTACCTTTTTTTCTCCCAGCTCCTGTCTGATTGAGTAAATGTCATGATTTATCTTTGGTGTAAAAGTCTAGCATTTTCACATTGAAGGAAATAGATTTTAATAATAGTGCTTCTTTCTGAGTGAATTTCTTATGTAATCTTAATGCCTCACTGTTTAAGTAAGTGTACTGACTCACCTTAAGGTGTACATTCTCACCTTAAGCTTGAGCAAGTACAGCTAAGTCAGTTTCAGATGTGTCATACTGTGTAAGGAAATCCACCATCTTTTGAAGACAGTTTCTCCCTCTCTCCTTTGGATGATGACGATTTCAAATGCAGCAGTGTATGTGGAGGGGCCATTCCCACTGTGTTGGTAGAAATCCTGGCTTGTTTCTGTCATGTGTAAAACTATTATATTGATGCTTGTCCATAGAGTGTTCTTCACTGACATTAGTTTGATGTAGAGCTCAGGAATTACTCCTTAGATCCTTGTCTGAGTGGTGGTGTCTTCTCGTTTTCACGATGTTGAACCTTCTATTAGTTACTTGTAACAAAATTGTGATTGTAGTACATTAAAATTCCATATCAGCATTATACTTCCATGTCATCACATTCTACCTTAAAGCCTGCTGTTACTGTAGGTCCACAGTGCACCATAATTAAGCAGCTATCTGATACAGCACCCTTTGTTTCTAGAAATGAAGCTAAATACAGTCCTTGTTTTGCCTAGTGCAGTGTAGTTTGTAGGCGTAGGATTACTGTATTATTTCCTCCATTTGAATTTGAACAAAGGTAAACCAGTCATGTTTGTATTATTTAGTAACTTCTTGAAGGGTTGAGATATAAATCAAAGAGATTATTCACAAGTTTCACTTTCACTGAGAGAATGGCTTCTAATTCCCTGAAACTGAAACTGATGAATTTAAACCGATTGGTGTTTAATACAAATGCCTGCTTCTGTCTACCTGTATTGTCCTAACTGGATTGATAAGAAAATCAGGATGAAAGGCTATGTATCTTTTAAAAAATGTAATACATAAATAATAATATTACATCTCACTGTAGGGTAAACCTGTAAAAGTGACACTACAACTGACCAGGTTGTTTCTGGAAAGATCATTAGAACTTAAGACTTACTTGTATATGGTAAGTTAGGTATTTTGTTAATGTAATTTTTTATACTTACTGGGATGTCTCTCATTTTGGTAAATATTGTTGTACAGACACTGCTGTGAGTACCAGCTAGGGGACAGTATGCTTTTTTGCTTCAAAAGCTGAAGGATACCTAATTATTGTTGATACTAGCTAACAGTTGCTTTCTCTTCCCATGCATGTTCTGTTTGACAGGGAGATAACTGACCTTATTCTAGAAAGAGAAGCAGCTCTGTGGAGGCTCTCAGATAAATTGGCACAGCCAAGTAGCTGATAACTGTGGCTGCATGATCCAAATAAAGCAGATGCACTGAAGTTATGGTGAAGCAAGCCTTTGGATCTAGAATGATTGAAACATGATTTCCTTTCCTTTTCTTGTGAAGAGCCCTGTAGCTACAACATAGCTGTAGACAAAAGCAAAGCAGCTCCTTAAAAAGAGCCACTTTAGAACTGAAACAGGTTGAACAGAGATGCACCTTTGCTTGTGGGGGGAGAGGAAGTGTGTTTCTTCTGCCAGTCCTGCTTTCCAGTCCAGCAATTTTTGTTGTCTGCCTTGCACAAACCCACAGACTGTGTCTGTGAAGGGCCCCCATGACCTTTCACAGCCTGTGGTTCTTGTTCACCATTTCCTCATTCTCTGCCTGGACTGTCTTCTGTTCCTTTTGCTTTTTATTGCTCCCTGTCACTCTAGGGAATAGGGACTTGTCTTTGTTACTGAGAGTTTTTGTACAGCAAAGAAGTTTGTAGGATGAGCTAGTCAGAGTGTCTTTCCTGCTGTCCAGCCATAGTCTATTATCTACAATTTGTGAATAAGCTAGTGTCTGTTCTCATTTGTAGTTGAATTGATATCTAACTCAGTTGAAGGTCTGAACTCTGAAATCATTATAGCATTTCACGGAAAACATTACATCTTGTTTTCTTTGTCTAATCTTAACAGAGTGTGTTTTAGAATCATAAGGTTGGAAGAGATCTTCAAAAGTCCAACCCCCCTGCAGTAAGCAGGGACATCTTGCACTAGATCAGGTTGCTCACAGCCTCATCAAGCCTGGCCTTGAATGTCTCCAGGGGTGGGGCCTCCACCACCTCTCTGGGCAACCTTTACAGTGTCTCACCACTCTCATGCTGAAAAACTTTTTCTTAATGTCTAACCTAAAGCTATCCTGTTCTGGTTTAAAACCATTGCCCCTTGTCCTATCACCATGTGCCCTGGCAAATAGTCCCACCCCAGCTTTCCTGTAGGCCCCCTTCAGGTACTGGTAGGCCACTATGAGGACTCCCTTCAGCCTTCTCTTTTCTGGGCTGAACAGCCCCATCTCTCTCAGCCTGTCCTAATATGAGAGGTGCTCCAGCTGTTGCATCATCCTCATGGCCTTCCTCTGGAGCTTCTCCAGTAGTTCCATGTCCTTGTGATGAGGACTTCAGAACTGGAAGCAGTACTCTAGGTGGTGTCTCACAAGAGCAAAGAGGCGTAATCACCTCTCTTGAGCTGCTGGCCTTAGCTTTGCTGATGCAGCCTAGGATATGGTTGGCCTTCTGGGTTGTGAATGCATGCTGTTGACTCCTGTCCAGCTTTTCATCCCCCAGTACTCCCAAGCCCTTTTCCACAGAGCTGCTCTCTGTCACATCACCTCCCAGTCTTTGATGGTATGGAGAATGATCCAGCCCAAGTGCAGCACCTGGCACTTGCTGAACATGAGGTTTGCACTGGCCCACCTAGCCAGCCTGTCTAGGACCCTCTGGATGCCATCCTGTCCCTCTGGTGTGTTGACCACGTCACTCAGCTTGGTATAATCAGCAAACTTGCTGAGGGTATACACTCTGTGCCACTGTCTATGTTGTTGAGATATTAAACAGCACTGGTCCCAGCACGGATCCCTGAGTGACTCATCACTCCTCTTCACCTGGACATCAAGCCAGTTTCTTCTCCACTGCACAGTCTACCCATCAAATCCTTATCTCTCCAACTTAGAGAGAAGGATGTTGTGTGGGACTGTGTCAAAGGCTTTACAGAAATCTGTTTAGATGATATCCATGGATCTTCTCATGTCCACTGATGTGGTCACGCCATTGTAGAAAGACACTAGCTTGGTCAGGCAGGACTTGCCCTTGATGATGCTCTGTGTTGACTGCCTTGAATCACCTCTCTGTTCTCTATGTACTGTAGCATAGCTTCTAGGATAATCTGCTTCATGATCTTCCCAGACACAGAGGTGAGATGACTGACTGGTTGGTTGTTCTATTTGTAATTGAAGATGTAAAAATGCAAATAGGTAAATTAGGTGCAAATGTTTGCTACAGGAACAATCATAGTATTGCTGACACTAACATAATTTAATGATCCACTGATTGATGATAGGGAAACCCTAATTCTTCCTGCATATTCCCCCAACCTTGTGGTATAGTTTGGGAATTAATCCATCAATGCATGTTACCTATGCAAAGAAGATGAAAGCTGCTGTTCAGCTGATTATAATGGGACCATCTTAAGAAAATATCGCCTTGATTGTGCTGGTTCCACTGTACTTGAGTCTTTCAAATTGCAGATCTCTGTGATTATGTGCCTAGTAGTGCTTCTAACACATTCTGGTTTGCTTGAACGTAATTTATAGCTCTTATATTATGCTTTCACTTCCATATTTTGAAGGTGGTTGTGGTTATCATGACAAAAGACATTTGCTGCCTTTTTAGACAAAAGCAGAATCGTGGCTGTTCATGACAAGAAAAATATGGTTGGGGTTTTTTTTGTTTAATTTACCATGGACCCTTTAGAAATTAGTTATGGTGAGGACTTTCCCCATGTATGATACACTGATAAATGCAAAAAAACTATGTAAGGTTAGAGTTCCCTCTGAACACTTCAGGCAAAAGGCTTAACATCTCATACTTTCCAGTATTTTTAGTTAAAAGTTTTATAAGTACCTCCAATGACTATTTTAGCTTAAGAATGCTGTTAGTCGTAGCAGTCTCATGTAAAAAATTTGATTTCTTTCCTTTCAGGCTGCTTGGAGTTTTAAAATAGTTTATTTTTAAAATACTGTACTGTATAGAAGGCCGTTTAAAAAGTAAAATAATATGAGCTATAGCTTTCCTAAATTGGAATGTGGGGAAGAGCACTGTGCTTTGCTTCCTGGTGGTTAGTCAGCATCTTGATTTCTATTCATAGGAGGGATGGTAATCTTTGCTGATCTTTCCAGGTGCTACTGAAAAGTTTAAGTACTTCTTCATAGGTTTGAAGAGTTTGCGACACAAAATGCCAGTTACCTGTTGCCATTTTGTTTGTCCATTTTCTTTAACTTCCTACCCTGTATTTAATGTGTGGCATCCACTTCTTAAAAGCTCACTTTAGGGGAAAAGTCATAGTATCTAGTACTAGTATTTCTTTTCAGCTAATATCAAATCCTTGGTATTTTCTAATTTTTATTTGTAGGAGGAGAGATTTTTTTTTTTATAGGATTATGGTAAAAGAAGAATGAAGTCAGATAAAAGGATTTAAGCTCTAGGAAGTAAATGTATAAGATGTGTCTTGCAAGTGAAAAGGAAGTGAAGGTGGTTTTTATTATCACAGGTGATTTTTTTTTTTTTTTAATAAAAATGTCACAACTTATTTAAGTAGCAAGTTAACATTTTGTGTTACAATGAACATCTATTTATTTTTTTCTTCCTTTTAACAGGTCGTGACAATGCATGTGAGAAGACTTCATACATGTTTCTGCGGAAAGAACTTCCTGTACGACTAGCCAACACCATGAGAGAAGTCAATTTGTTGCCTGATAATCTACTTAACAGACCTTCAGTTGGGCTAGTGCAGAGCTGGTAAGTTCTAAAGAACAAAAAGAGGCAAGTTGGAAAATTGCCAACTAACACTAAATGTGTTGTTTTTCTTGAAGTTCTGCATGAATTGTCTCAAAGTTTGGTTTCTTCCTTTCATTGTTTATAATGTGTGCTTCTTGTCAAATGAAGTTTCATTTTATTCTGCCTAATGTTAATACTCTAATATGGATGCTAGAGATAAGAATTTGTAAGTTAGTAAAAACATACACACTGCTGTCTCCCGGATAAGTAGAATCAGTTCAGAATTTAAAAGTGAGCTTTTAAAATATTCCTTAGTGTATTGTACCTACAGCTTATTGAAATAGCTCTTCTTTCTCCCTAGTCTTGTTAAAAATTCTGGATGAAGTTCTAAAAAGTTATTTGTGGACTGTTCATTGTCTCTCTACCTCCAAATACTTCATCCAAAGAACTTACGTGTAAATATATCTGCACTATGCAGCAAACTTATCCTTTGTGAACAGTGGCTTAACTGTTAGATGTGTGAGTTGTAAGTAATATTGCAAACTTCTGTTCATTTCAGTTATAGCCCTTGAGCTAAGATATTTTACATTGGTTTGGTGTCATATTTGTTAAGTTTCAGACTTTAAAAGTATGAATTAGGTTATGTGGTATTGTTTGCTTTGGTTTAAACGTATTTGTCTATGAAAGGTAACACTAGCTGTCCTGACTGTTTCAAACGTAGTAATTTAGTGCTTCAAATAAATGTGAATCTGGAGCCTCACAATAGTAGTCATTTCATGGTTAGGTGGCAGCTTGCAAGGGCTGAAGGTTTGTGTCATCCATGTAATGTTACTGTAAGCTATTGTATCAAATAGAAAGGATATATAATATGCAGGCTTTTTAGGCTTTTCTGATTTAGATAACCTGTCAAGCTGTGTTTAGTGAAATGTATAAAGTCAGGTGAATGAAGAAAAGGAAATGGTGCTGTAAAATCAGTACAGAACATTATTCTTCTAGTCCAATGATACATTTTGTGGCTTGTGCTTTTATCCTACTAATGTTGAGTCAAGCAACATTTGTATCACTTCTGGCAAGGGGACCAAATGAGTGTTTTGACTGGATGCACCCTTCGGATTTTTTGTTTAAGAGATTTTAGGACTCATGGTATGACTTGATAGACTGGATACCACTGTTGTGTGTGGTATATTTTTTTTAAAAGTCTGGAGTGCATTAGAATATATACTTGTGCAAATTGTGTATTTTATATGATAATGTGATTTGCACTGTCAATGCTGTAGAGTCATAGTTTTCTGTTATTTGAGAGAAAATAGTCTTAAATGTGATGTGGATGTCTAACTCAGAGATGGAAGTTTGAAATTGCAGCTTGTCATAATGTTCTTTTGATTTTTTGATTCTCAGTTAACTAACAGTTTTTGTGGAAGGGAGTGTTTTCATTGAGGTTACATAGCAATATTTTTTGTGGTCTTATGTCAGAAGTAACAAAATAACTATAGCATGGTGTTTACTCTTGAATTTTATGCAATCCAGTAAATAAATTTTAGCTGTTTGTCTGCTTCATGAACCTGTAAAACGAGGAAATCTTATCTTGATGCACCTGTTTTCATGCTTCAAGAAAAAAATAATTTCAGGTTAGATCTAGCTATTCTTTATTATTACTATGCTATAGGTTCAGGAAGTTTGGTAGTTTATTGCTATGATATGCATTTGTCACCAGTGGGCAAAGACAATGTAATATAATCTGTTTATTTGCTAGTTTTAGATAATGTGTTTAGTCACCAGCATATTTTGATGTATTTATGCTACCACTTTGCACTACTTTTTGTGCTTTTGGTGAAACTTCAGATTAGCTGGAGTTTTGAGTTGTGAATTCTCAGTCTATCCATACCAGCTTTTCTGAAGAAAATTAACTCTAGCCCAACTAAACCCAGTACAAACCATTAGAAAAATTAGGACAGTTTGGGGATTGATAACTGTTTTTCCTCTATTTCTTGAATTCAAACTATTTTAACAAGACTGTGTTACCATGTAGCTATGTTTTATGTTTTCAGGGCTTTGGTGTTAGATGCTAAAGAAAAAACTTAGTGAAATATACATAGAGGAAAAAGCATAAGTATCTTGTATGAGTTTAAAAGGAAAAAAAAAAGAAGGACAAAATCTGAAGTCTGACATTACAGACATCTGTGTGAAATATACCATTCTACAGTTACAATATTTGGCAGACTATCAAAAATTAAACCTACCTGTCAGTAATTAACAAAAGAACAGTACTTGAAACCAAAGAGCTTCCCCAACAAACTGGAGCCTATTGTGATAAAAAATTTAAATACCAGAAAGACAACAGACTTTCGAAGGTCATAGGCTCTGATTTTTACTTCTGATGACTCATTGAAGATAGCAAAATATAACTGATGCAGTCTTTTTTTTTCCTTCTGTGCTAGATGGCTTTTTTGTTGCTTTGTGGCCTGTATAGTTGTGTTCTGTTACTAATAATATGGCAAATTATCCATTATTCTGGTGCTTTTCTCATTTATTCTAGCTGGTTGTTAATTGTGTGTTTTAGTACATCACAAGGTCTTTTTTTTCAGTACTTTATAAATACTATAGTTACCACCTTTTCCATTTATCCGTATCTACATCCACAGTTCAAATGATTGAAGGAAATAGATAACTTTATGACAGGGGAAGTAACCTTTCTTGCTCACAGTAGCAATGGACTGCCTTGCTGACTGCTCACATTCAGGCAGATCGGACTATCATTGGTAGTTAAGACAATATTGTGAATTACTTGTGCTAATCAGAGTTATAAATTTACTTTTAAACAAGCTTTTACTAAATTTCTTTAATTTTGAGCTTCTTGTTAGGGAACGGAAGGATGAGTATTGTAAAAACTGTTGATTGCAATTGCATAAAAGAAAGATGTGCAGAATGTGCAGCTGCAAGTTGTTATGTGAAGACTGTGGCACAGGCTGCCCAGAGTCAGTGTGGGGTCTCCTTCTCTAGAGACATTCAGATCCCACCTGAGTGACCTAATCTGGGTGTTCATGTTCCAGCAGGGGGATTGGACTAGATGATCTCTCCAGGCCCCCTCCTGACATTCTGTGATTCTGTGACTAGTATGCAGACTAATATAACATCCTGGCTTTGGTGATGTGTAGTGGTAGGCATTGTACAGTGGGTTAGGTTTGATTGATTTAAGGTTATTTTTTTCTAGCCTTATGTAGTCAAGGGACTGGAAGACATTTTAATCTCCAGGCCCCCTCCTGAAACTTTTTTTCTGAGCTAGTCCTTCTGACTTGCTGGATACAGTGTGTGTGCTGATTAATTAATTTCAATTTACTTTCACATTAGAAGGAGACATCTGAATATTTCATAATTCTGTCCAAAGGAAAAGCATTGCCACTTTCCATATTTTCTTCATCACCACAGAGATTAATTACTTTAGCAGATTTGTAGATTTTGTTACTTATAAAGCTTATAGCTTGTGTAACTTTGCTTTGTTTCAGAGACTCTCAGTTCCTCATTGATGTTAGGTTGAGCTTGCAGTGTCATGACCTCAAAAGCCATTCTCCCAGCTGGTTGCACTGAATATTTGTGACCATGTTTGGCAGCGCTTCTCTGGTTAAAACTTGCTTTAGTCTTTTTCTGACTGGGACAGTTTTCTGCACAGTTGCTTCCTCCATTAGAAGAGAGAAATGCCTTATTCTGCCTGTTACTGTAGTGAAAGTGTTGTTCCTTCAACACATAAGTAGTGATGTTGGATTATTCCAGGGGCAGCAGTCTTACGACGCCTCCAATAAGCTGAGAGAGTGCAAGTGTCAGTAGAGTGTAGTGTTAGTGGCAGGATCAAATGCACACAGCACAAAAATCAGTTACTGGCTGCCAGTACCAGAAGTACTCATTGCTGTTTTATCCTTGGGATCAGCAGTTTAAGATACCTGGTGTGAGTTCTGTAGTAGAAAGTACCTGCTGTTGTTCTTCTAAAGTGCAATTGTTCTCAGTCTTTAGAAATGGGACTTCCTTAGTATATGATGACAGATGGGTTGAGTAGCTTTCTAGTAACCTCCTCTTACTTTGCCACAAGAGGAGCTATTGCTTCTTTCATGATACATATTTACTGAAACATCTGTCATATGGGAAGAAGTTGATAGCTGAGTACCTCCTTTGAGGTATTCAGCAAGCTATATGAACTATTTAACCTGAAGAAGAGAAGGTTTGGGTGGACAGAGGGACAAATACCAGTGTATGTGTATAAATACCTACCTAACAGGAGAGAATTAAGATAAGGGAGCCAGACTTTTTTCAGAAGTCCTCAGTGGTGACACAGGAAGCAATGAAAATTTAAAGCACATGAAATTCTATCTGAACATAAGAAAAATACTTTTTTACAATGAGAGCGACCTAACATAAGAAGGTTCCCCAGAGAGACTGTGGCATCTGCATTGGTGGAGAGATTCAAACCACAAGTGGGCATGGTCCTGGACAGCCTGGTCTACGTGACTCAACCTAAGCAATGAGTTTGGGCTAGATGATTTCAAGAAATCTCTTCCAACCTAAATGATTCTGTGATTCTGAATATTCTTGGAAACCTGGCTTGCAGCCTTGGATGTTCTGAGAGGCTGAAAGGGCTATTGTTGCCTTTATGATAGTGTGGCATGGAGGAGTAGACTAGGGAGGTGGGGAGAAGACAAGTCAGTGAGAAAAAGAAATTAAGTTGTCCACAAGACTGGGAGGATTGCAACAGAAATTAAAGTAGGAATAGAAAGGATTGCAAACCAGGAATGTTTGAAAGGATGGAGGAGGGGAGCATATGGAGTAGAGAGGTGGTTGCTGGCAAATTTGCTGATACCTGCAGATGTTCTCTCTCTAATATGAGAAACACTTCATAGTGTGAAAAATGCTTGTGAGAGTTGTGACAGTCTGCCTCCTGGCATATATTGTGCTATGCTTGTGCTGGAGAAATTGGTGTTTTGTCTCACTCATTGATTTAGGTAATGAAACCTTGGGTTCCATAGTTTCCATGTACATCAATAGCAAGTTCCAATTTTATTATTTTCTGAGAAGAACCTGATCTTCTGAAAAGTGACAAAAACCACTTCGTAGACATAAGCAGTGTAGGTTAAGTGAAGGCTATTGGGGGTTTAATTTCAAAACTATAACTGTGGGTTTAGATTTGAAGCGAAAAAAAAAACAAACTAATGTCATCGAGTGCAAAAGATCAACTTGTATTTAAGGGATAGAATACCGCTTCTTCATATGTATCTTGCAGGTATTTTTTGAGTAGACTTTTTTGCTGTGTGGAATCAGATTTCCTCTTTTTCAGACACCAAATTTTTAATTACAAAGGAAAATTTAACCTTCTTCTTATTTTACAGCCCCACAGCAGGAGGGAACTAGTCCAAACTGGCAATGCTAATGATCTTCAGTCATGTGGCTTTTTTCATTTCTAAATATATTTACAAGAGAAAGTCACATGAATGATAGCCTTTCCTGTATTTATAGAAGTCCAGAAAGTCTGTTTCCTCTTTGAAACAATTATGGATTGAATGATTTAGATGTGTTCTTTTCAACAAGGAAATTATGCTGGAGGTAGCTAGGACTGCTGGTGAATTTGTCATGTATTAATTAGAAACGGAGTAAAATTGCACACAAGAATAGGGTGTTGTGCATGTTGTTTCTCCATGAACTTGCCTGGTTCAGCAAGAAGTCAAAACCTTAGCTTACTGCCTTCATAGAGGCAAAGTGGTGACACCCAGAATTGCTTCCCAGCCCTGTCCACCACTTTACCATCTTCAGTTTTGGAATTCCTTTGCTGCTGCTTTATTACTGTGTTTTGGTCAACGATAATAATGTCACCTTTTTTGCCCCACTCGGTACTCATGATTAAGTTGATTGACCTTGATTCATATGTTGCAACTGACGTACCTCTCTTAAACAGGAGTGAGGGTGATCATCATTTGTTACGTGTTAAGTCTTGCAAGTGAGGCAGCCAAGCTTAGAGAGTAAAGCAGTTTTTTCCAGCAAGAATTAAGAAAAAGATAGTGCATGCAAGAACACATTCCCAAAGGAGGCTAGTTCTTATTCCCGCCTTCAGAAACTTAGTCCCTCCACCAGCTCATGGCCCTGATGATTCTTCCCCTGCCTGTATACACATCATGTATACTGTCCCAGCATAGTAACCACTGTGTCAGTATCTTTCTCACTGCTAAATGTTGCACTTGTGTGGAACTAATCTTCAGTGGATAGGGGGGCTGTGGGTGTATATTCCCTGAAGTGATCCTAGGCAGTTTCTTGAATTCCTGGCAGTATGGTTTTTCCATTCTGACACTCTTTCTTAAAAGTGTCAACAGGTTTTAAAATGAGCAGTACTGGAGACATCAGCTACTTCCTGAACTTGTAACTGACACATGTCTGGGAGGTTTCTGTAGTCATTTGTGAAGGCTGCAGGAGGGCAAGAACACATGGAAGGACAAAGGCATAAGTTACTGTGCTTACCACATTGATCTCTCTGGAGAAATATCATAATGACCTATCATGGCTACAACTGAAATGGAGGTTGGGGTAGAAGTGTGTGATTCTGAAGGAAGTTGTGTAGATAGCAGTGTTGTCTCAAGCTTTGCTGCTTAAGCTGTTCTTCAGTTTCATAGCCTGCTTAAGCTGTTCTTTAGCATAGAACTGCTACTGAAAGTGGTTTTATTGTCATACGAAGGTGTACAAGCTTCATCGACTGGTATCATTGAGCTTATGTACAGGCCATTTTATTGGGCTGATATGGGTGAGCTGCTGTGACTGAAAGGGGAAAGACTTGCTCATTTGTTTTGTTTTAGCTTTTTGGAGGCTTAGTGCTTATCTTTTATCTCTTGTACCAGCCTTTCTGTGAGTTGCTTTCACATATAGGAATGATTAAAAAGACCAAGCAAATCTGTCTGCCTGTTTCAACGTTTCAGGGAGTTAGGGAGTTCAGCTGTTGGCACACACCTGTAATTAATGTTGTTGTCATTGTGTAAGTGGCAGTGCTTAACTAGAGGTGAAGGGAGGGCAAAGGGAGAGAAGTTATAGCTCTTTCAGGTAGCATTGAAACCTTACCTTTTACTTGTGTGATTGGTATCTTGCATGATTTACTTCACAAAATAGTACTCAATTCTGTAATCTTTAAAGCTACATCTCTACTTCTAAATGCACCTGCTTCAGGGTGCATATCCTCGTGCATATCCATATACCTTATCCTCGGCCCTAGTGATATGACTTGGTAGTATTTATACTGGTGTTGGGCTAGTTTCTTACTGAGCAGGCTGGTCATGTTCATGTTGAGTGATACTTTGCTTGAAATATTCTTTGGGTCCTGTGTGGTACCTCTCTGGCTTTAAATCTCAGTCAACAGCTGAACGTCTGAACTAGAGAGAGATGTGTTGTGTAAGAGTTACGTTTTTATGAAACTGAGGGTTACATCATGTGCCCTGAGGCACAACATGAGGAGATGTGGGAGTGTGCAAAGGGATATACTCTTCTGGAGTACTTTGGTAGGACCAGCTTTGTGCAGCCATGCTAGCACTGCTTTTGATGAGCATTTCCTGGTGCTTTATGGAAGGTTGAATAGTTCTCTGAGGAATGTAGGAACAAACTACCATCTTCTCAACGTGACCAAGAAGTCAAGATCTGAGGAAGAATTAAGTTACCTTAAATTACAGAGCTACTTGAAGAAAACTCTTGCTCCTCTTAATTTCAGCTTGATTTATATATAAATTTTCCTGAATGAATGATTGTAGGGTCATAAATAGTACTTTTAAATTCAGTGTAATATGTTGCAGTTGCTTTCTCTGCCATTGTCAGAGCATCCCTGTTGAGAACTGAGCTTTGCTTCTGTTGTTTCACGAGGCTGTAGTCTTAAGATACATAAGTTAGAAAGTAATTTAAGTATTTTAACTATAACTTTGTATTTTTTTCTTATTTTCAGGTACATGCAGAGTTTTCTTGAGCTTTTAGAATACGAAAACAAAAGTCCTGAGGATCCTCATGTTTTGGATGAGTGAGTATTTTTTTTTCTTGTGACTGTTTGGAAAGTTCCTCTTGCCTGAGGTCAGTCACGTGTTCATAAAGGAGAGAGAGGAGTCCTGAAAAAGGGCTAACTTTATTCAAATAAAGGGAGAATCTACTGAGACATTCCTCACAGGGGATCTCTCAAGTTGCTGCAGGTCATACCCTCTTTTTATCCTAATTTTTCCTGTCTGCAAATGTCCTTATCCCTTTTACCATTGGTTCCAAGGTAATTGGAATTTACAGTCACCTGTTACATGTCATGTGCGTAGCCTAGCATTCATCTCAAAATCATGTTTGCAGTTTCAGTAACAACTATATTTGAATTCTGGTTTTAATCAACGCCTTTGTTAAAGTTACCTAGTTTTATCTGTTTGCAAAGATACTCTTTATCATTTTTAGATCATGACTATTAATTTTAAAATTATCTGTCTCAAAACAGTGTGTTTGTACTATAAGACAGCAGTAATATTTGTAGTGTAGAAATAATGCAGCAAAGGTCAAAATCATAATCTGGAGCAGAATAGGAGTATAAGTGCTTTTGAACAATATATTTTGTATTTATACAGTCTGATAGTGTAAGAAATTATGTGAAATGCTTCCTCCAAGGCTGCATTGAGAAGACAGCATGTATATGCAAATATACTTGCATATCAAATCTTTATGAATAAAATGCTTAGTTCTTAATGTATACTAATATAACTATACTAATATACTGTATAACTTCCATTTTTTGCAGTTTTAAAACATTCAGTCTATCAATCATTCTCTTACTCTGAAAACTTTTAAATGAACTTCAATTATTAGTGTTCACTTACCTCACTGGAAAGCTTAGCCAACTTTCTTTATCAACAAAATCATGTTAAAGTTGTCATCAATCCATCAGCATTAACATCAAATGTTTCCTGGAAATATGTATATGTAAAACAGAATCCAAATCTTTGCACATGATAGTGAGAACAGAAGGTGCAATATAAAACAAAAATCAAAACATGTAACCTTCTGCCTCAACAATAAGTCTGTGGACCTTAGTGTTTTTTGTTTCATTTATTAGTTTTCTTCAGGTAGTTTGTCTGTTAAACTGGAATTTCTTTTTAAGGTCAGGAATTTTTGGCTGATCAGGCAGCACTTTATAGAGATTGTTTCAAAAAACATCTCACAATCCACTGAATTCTGTTGGTGGCAAAATATGGCCTGTGCTGTGCAAAAATGATGTTTTGCCTTCAGTTAGTTTCAAATATATTAACTGTTACTTAGGTTAAGAGCTTTACTGGGTTCTGCATTGTAATTGTTGCACTCTTGATTGTTGGCATGTTATAAATGCTGGAGATGCTGGGGAAAACTGTAGAAGGAGCCATCAGGACTATAGGCTGAATGAATTGTAGTGCTATTGAACGAGGAGGAAGGAAGTATTTTCTCAGTGTTAATCTTAAGTTGAAATACTGTCTACGGTTCTGGATACTTTCTGTTAAGAAATTAAAACATACATGGACAGTTTTGTTGTGAAAGGAATAAGAATTAGAGACTTGGGGAGTTTCACCTCTGAATAATGTTGAAGGCATTTGTTTAGACTGGCAAAAGGAATATTGACGTGTAAGACGCTGGAAATCTGACTGCCAAAAAAAGAAAAATCATTGTAGGAGAGAATGAGTAGTTGCTTGAAATGGAGCATTAAAACAATTGTTTTTATTGAAGTTGAGACTTGTATACAGGGCAAAAAGTACAAATGGGAAAAGACCATTTCAGAAGGCTGTAGAGCATCCAATTTTAAAAGCTTTTAAAAATAGATAAGGCAACTTTCGGTGATAATCTAGGCATTGCTAGCAATAGTATGGGCCAGTATATGCGGAAAGGTCAGGTTGCTGTTGCTTTTTTTGATAACATGCATATCTTTCCTCAGGCTGCAGTCTCAACACATGGAACTTATCTTTCCACAGTTCCATCAAAATGTGTGATTGTGGAGTGTTAAGATAAGGTGTTCACACTTGGTACATGGTGTAAGCTAGCAGAAGTGTTGGACATTCTCATGGTGTCAACATGTGTCTGAATAAACAAAGAGGCTGAAGTTGCATTTCAAAAATTGAAATGTTCATAAAATCCACTGTTGGCATTTACTGTTACAGGAAACTTACTCCATCCCCTGTACTCATGAGATGATTTGTTTTTTCTTTATGGAGCACCCTTTTGAGAAGATGGGGGGGTGCTCTGGAACTGAGAGCAACTGAAGTACTAAGTTGCAACTATGTATAGAGATAGCACATACACAAGAAACTTGGTTAACAAGAAGTAACTTTTCTGCAGCACTAAGATTAAAGCAGTGATTCTGGTAATAATTTGAAGTCTTTAAGTATTGGAATAGATTTGATTAAGAAAAGGTGATGGTTTGTTACTTTGAAGTAACGTGAAATGTTATTTCACTTTTTCCACTTTGTAAGTAGCAGTACTTTCTAGGGGAGAAATCTTTCAGTGTGAACTTGTATCTGTCTTTCTGATGATTCTCAGCTACCAGCTAGCACTTATTTAAATAAAAAAAAAGAGCAGACAAACAAAAAACCCCTATTGCATTTCTGTTCGATTTAAAAGGTTTTTTTTTCCCCCAGTATACTTGCTCTTTTGTCTTTAATCCTTCAGATAATAGTATCCATAAAATAGGCATAGCAAAAATTCCCTTTGTCTTTATATTGACTTCCTTTCTTGCATTGGGATGGTAGTTCAAAACAGTAATGTGTACTGTCATGAGGGAGCTTAATAATAAATTGTGTGGTGAGTTCATTAATTGTCTTTGCAGGAGACTATAGGCTTAATTTCTTGAATAGCAATGGTAATGTCTTAAATAGTATTTTGTTAATACAGTAGCCACTGAAGCTTGCTTGACTAAAATAGCATCATAGTAGTAATTTCCCATCCGTCAAAGCAACTGCAATATTTATTCATTATGATTTTGAAAATACAATACATTGAAGTTCGGAAAAAAAACCCCAGTCATTGCTACATGAAACTTTCAGAACTATTCTGGAGTATCCCCCCCAGCTGACCCCATAAGCATTTTAATAAAGCCTTTGTACGGTCTCCCACAAGTTTGAGTGCAGTAAAAACTTTTGGGTTTATCATGAGGGGTAGTAGGGAGGAGTTTCTAAGGAGTAAGTGGTAAGATTAAGGGAACATGTTTTCTACCCCACTGCTTTGAAACATGCCTGTGTACTTCATATAATTGGTCCTTTAAAACAATCTGTTTGATGAAAACACCTAAGTGAATTCAGCTATCTCTGATGAAGGCAGAGGAGACTTGTCATATCACTGTAATTACAAAATTCCTTTATTGTGTGTCTTTGCCTACAAAGCTTCAGCTATGATTTGCTGGTCTGTAGCAAACAAGCCTCCTAGCCTTTTGCCCTTAAGCATGCTCCATGCATTTATGCACTTTAGCTTTGGCTTCAGGTTATCAATTAATTTTGGCCTTGGCTAGTGGAGCACATGGATATCATGTATGTATTGTGGATAGTAGAGATATTTAAAAACAAATAGCAAAGCTGTCATCAAATAGCAGTTAGTAGAGAGTGTTAACTGTTGACTTTCAGGAGTGACTATAATTGTTGCTTCTCAGCTCTGTTTTTAGCTCTGTGTAGATCTCAGAGCAGCATGAGTACTACAGGGTACTAGTCTGATCTACAAACCTTTTAAGAATTAAAATATTTCAAGCTGGTCAGCAAGATTGGTAAATAGGAAAGCAGTCATTCTGCATTGTGGTAGTATTTAGATTGAGGAATTAGGCAAAGATGCCTCCTTTCCATACAACAAATTAATGTTGAAAAACTACTGAACTCTTTGTTAATGCATGGGCAAAAACTGGTGACTAGAATGAGGATGATGAAAATATCATTAAAAATTAATCCTACATTCCTTTGGAGCTGGCAGTACAAAGTGGGAGAAATAATTTTAAAATTATATCACTTGACAAGAATGGTGTGGTGTACTATCTAATCATTGTCTTGGCTAAGTGGTTATGAAAAGGCAGGAAGCACCTGCTTTAAGTGTGCTGACTAATTGTTACTAATTTTTACTTCTGGTAGTAATAATCTTCCTTAATAATCTTTCTTAGTTGATGTGCGTTCTGCTTTTGATAAGAATAATTAATGTATTTTTTGTTATAAATCTACTGAGAATGTTTTTGCTATTGTTTTTAACTATCTGAGATCTGTAGATATAGTGCAAGTCAGAACAAGTCTCCCAGCTGTGCTTTCTTTTGAAAGCTGCATTTCACTGTAATGTGCTTTTCTTTTAAACAAGATGTAATCATTGTGGCGTCAGTCTTAGTACTAAAGAATATACTAGGGTTTAGTAGTAGTGATTTTCCACGCTTGGGCTTTAGAAAGTTAGTAGAAGATTGCCATTTCAAGTATGTATGAGTTTGCATGTGTGGAAGAAAGAGGATGAATGCTTTGAAGATGATAGATGTTGAGCTGCCTTGCCAGGAGAAACAAAAATCTTCCAAGTTGTTTCAAAGTTAACGCCTGTTGACAGGCGCTTGTTAAAGCAATGGAAGAGATACCCTGAAACTAGCTGAGCTACTAGGGGGAAGATCCCTTTCAGTCTCAGCACTGTTGTATGTGCTCTGCCATCCAGCGGTGTGAAGGGAAACTGAACAGAAATCACAATGATAATAATTACCTGTGCTAATAAGCAAACTTACCGGAGTAGATTTCGGGCAAAGGAGATACATTCAGAAGTTAACACTGTGCAAACTGAGGTTTTGGGAAGAAAATACAAAGTGTGAGATTTCTCAGATCTGTTTTTCCTGAAATTCCTTTCCTGTTTTTCAGCTGCTCTTGGTTGCAGAGAATGATGGTACATAGATTTGCAATTTAAAAAAAAAAATTTTTTGTTCTCTGCTAATGACAAAGAGAGAGTTAATTTAAAGGAATATTTTGCAGAGGAATAACTCGAGACCCTAAGTATTTTACAGATTTTTGCGAATAAGAGGTTGACAAAGTATCTTGAAGCGGATTTATTTAGTCACTGCTGTATTTATGTCTGAGATTGAATTTAATTATGCTTTTGACAATCTCTTTTTCATTTTGTTTCCTCTAGCTTTTTAGATGTTTTAATTAAAGTCAGAAACAGACACAATGATGTGGTTCCAACCATGGCACAAGGAGTGATTGAATACAAGGAAAAATATGGCTTTGATCCATTCGTTAGCAGTAACATCCAGTATTTTCTAGATAGATTCTACACCAATCGCATCTCTTTCCGTATGCTTATAAACCAACACAGTAAGTAATTGCTTTTTTTAGTTATTGCTTGTAAATGTAAAGCTTTGCTTTTTTTTGTTCATACTCTTGACCAATTCTTAATATTCTGTGCTGATTATAGTAAAGATATGCTGGCAACTGGTTATTTTTGTACTTTGTAGTAATCAGAAATTAGTCAAAAACACCAGTACACTTTCTTCCAGAATTGTCAGCCTTGGCTGGCACTTTTTAGTTTTATTGGCAAGGCTATACAAGCTGTATAGTGATAGATGAAGTATTTTTAGATAGTAGTGTAGAGTAGCTGTATCTACTGTATTACAAATCTCTCAACATAGTCTGTACAGCTCACAATTACTTCATAGTGAAATGCAGGGATACCATACATTTTTAACAGATTGTCTTTTTATTGCTGTTTTTTCATCAAATTGTCTGAACTTTCCTGCCTTCTAAAGAGGCAGAGTATTTCTAACTGAGATTTTAAATTATATCCTCTGTTTCACTGTACTTCTATGGACACTCTTGTTTAACTGGTTGAGGGTTAAAACTGGTTTTCACTTTTGTTTCATACATTATTGATAGACCGTTTCTTCTAGTGTAGTTCTGCAAGGTACAGTGTACCAGTTAATTAACTTATCATGACCAGAATAGAAAAAGCTCTCAGAACTTGTCTTTTCCTCACCTCACACTGCATCTTTTTTTCACATCAGAGCTGACTAACTTGCTAAAATAGTAGAAATCACTTCTGCAAAGGACTGTAAAATCTTTCTGCTTTGAGAGCTAGACTCTCTATGAAGGATCTGGTGGGTGCCAGACCTTTGTGTAAAGGAGGGAGTGGGGAGCATACTGCTGGGAGTTGGGGAGAACATCAAGTGAGCCCTTTGTGCCAGCTGTGAAATTAAACTTAGCTGAGTGTAAAAGGTTTTTTATGCTGTCTTACAGTTCTTCAGTCTTTTTAACTGTGACATTTTCATTGTTGTGAGTGCTGATGTTCCGAAGTAATAGTATGAATGAAGCATTTGATATTTTAGTTTTACCTAATTTTTAATAGTCCACCTTTAAATGCAGGTTTTCATCTTAACCTGCCCACCCCACTATTTCTGTACTAACTAGTCTTGGCTATTAAAAAACCTGAAAAAGTAGGAGTTAACAAAAAAAAAAAAAAGAAAGGGGGAGGCAGTTGGTGATACATGAAATATTTTTATATAGAGTAGAGTAGCTAACCAAGAATTTTGGCAATTTGCTGGAAAATCTTTTTTATTAAATTACGTGTTTCAGATACCATAAAAAACTTTTTACCTTTAAGCTTTCTGGGCTGCCTCAAGGGTAACAGACTGACTTTTTTTTTTCCCCTCATTTTAGCACTTCTTTTTGGTGGAGATATTAATCCTGCTCATCCCAAACATATTGGAAGCATTGATCCTAACTGCAATGTGGCAGAAGTGGTTAAAGGTAAGATGAAATAAATGATTTTGTTGATTAAAAGTACCCCCACAACTTAATATATGCACAAATTTGTTCTTGAGATACAAAAGACTGAAGATCTTTTGAATTAATTTAATTTTTAAAAAATGAAGAAATGGAAGTTCTGCAGTTGATCACAATAAAGCCATTGGGATTATTGAAACTTCTCAAAGTATTCCTTATTGGGAATGGAGAAACTTTGTGGTATATTAATAGGAATAAGAAAACAGTGACTTCTTAAAGCAACTGTTACTTATCCTTTTAAGTGATAGATTAAGTATCTAAGCGTTTTGATGAATTTGAGATTTTTTTTTCCCCCTGGAAAGCGTAGAGGCAGTTTTTCATGTACTCCTCTTATCTGATGCTGGTACTAAAGAAAATTGAGAGGAAGTGAAACTTTCCAGTATGTGTAGTTATGTCTTCCATTAAAGTGTCCTCAGGTATACAGAGGATGTGGATGTCCCCATCACTGTGTGCACTGGATCATATCACAGCTTGTTCTCTCTTAGGCAGATGATGCATGTGATGGTTGTACCTGAATGGTCTGGCACAGTTGCGGAACTCCTCTTTGCTTAGTAACTTCGTTTTGCCTAAAGCTGTGAACGTTCATGTAATTTCAGAATGCGAGTAAGTAACTTAGGGATAGGCAGTGCTTTCTGTTTCAAGAACTTGTGTATTGAAGGTTCATGCTTCAGGTGTATCTATTTACAATATAGGTCTTGCTGTAGGAGTGAATTCCACCCTCTGTGCTTCACTGCTGTTTCTCCTCTTCACTTTCAACCTTTGGTGAAGTAAGAGGGAAGCCATTCTTCTGTTAGGCTTGCTTTGTAATATAGACTCTACTGTTAGGAAGGCTTCTTGCTTTCTAGCCATTTTTTTGCTCTGAAGCAACCTTTTTCATCCAGCTTCTTTTCTTTTGATTGATCCTTCCTCCCACTTTGACCTCAGCTTTGTATATGTTACAGTTATGTTGCATATTTAAATATTTTAATAGCAATGTTTAAATCTACTATAACAATCAACTTTGTAGTTGCTGCCTTGGGCTGTGCAGTTCATAGTGTCAGAAGGTGCTCAGTGCAGTTTTCAAGCCAGTAGCTAAATTAAATCTTCCATATCAGAAGAAATAAGGAGGGCATATCAGAACAAAAGGAGGGCATTGTAAACAGTATCTGGTGTTGCCTTTCAAATTATTGAAATGTCCTTGAAGGTGGAGCCTGTCTAGAGACAAGGTGATTGAGGCCATTTCCTTGTAGAATTGGTGGAGGGGTTAATTTATATTCTGGTTCTTAGGTTCTCAAGCAGTTTGTCAGAGTTAATATGTTGATTTTGGCACTGTATGTGGCAGCTAGAAGTCCTACATGCCTTTCAGACATTAAAAAGAAAAAGAAAAACAAACAACCACATCAAGCAACTCCACCAAGTGTTGCATGTGTAACTTTTTTTGGGGGGGGGGGCGGCTGTCTCTGTATCTCACTCTCTTATAGCAACATTTTTGAGCTGACAGCAAATCCATGCTTGCTTATTCTTGGAACCAGACTTTTAGATGTCTTGATAGAACCTTCATTCTTGTTGCTATTTGTCTTCAGCCATGGCATGAAGAGTGCTTTGAATTTTGCAGTCTTTCTTAAAACTCCGCCAGACTTGGCTTTTAGATGAAGGTAGAATCTGTGGCTGGATATTTTACTGGATCTCAGAGTGCTAGTGCCTTCCTATTCATCTCAAGGGCTTTAGGGTGGCTACTTCTTAATTATGAGTAAGAATTCAAATTTATTGACGCTAAAAGGACTTATTCAGAGCATCTTTGTTCTCTCAAGATTTGCATACTGATAGTGTCGGCTCCACATCTATGATTTGAGGGCTTTTGGTTTACTTGCACATAGTTATTGATTTGCTTTTCATGGAGTGTGAAGTTTTGATCCTCAATAACAATCGAGGTCTTGGCCCCTGGATATATATCTAATTTTCACCTCTCTGATGAGAAAACTCTTTGAAGTGTGTTAACTTACTCCTTTCTCATTGTAGATGGCCTTATGGTCATCCTAGCTACATTGCTATCATCAGCTCTTGATGACTTAAGATAGTGACTGTACTTCTTGTGCCCCCTTTTTTTTTCCAGAACATAGAAAGGGTTGATCCCAAGGTCATGAGAAGTTCTGAGATGATCTTAGAATATCATGTAAGTGTAGGTATTCCTGCATCTTTTTTGCTTTTGTAAATTATGCACATCCCAGGCTGAGCTTCTCTATATTACTCAGATATTAATTGGGATTTTGATCTTTTTACTGGGTTATGTTTTATTGTGCTGATAAGCCCCTTTCAGGATGTCTTTTGAAGCTGATATCTTGTCACAGAAGTTTCCTTCCAGATAGCCCTTCTGTGAAACGTTCCTGGGAGTTGAATCAAGAACATTCCTAGTGTTGATATGCTCTATTTCGGTAGACCTTAAGCAGTATTTCTGTCAGCCTTGTGTAGTGTGTCCAGCCTTGCAAATGTCAGAACTGAAAAAAAATTTTCAGATAATAGAGCTCATTATAGATTATTTCTGTGGACGTCGTGAAGGAGAACCAGCCCTTTCTCCGGACTAGTGATTTTACTTCTTTTGTGCTTTTCACGTAGCTCTCAGTCTTGGCAGTGACTCTTCTTTTGTATTACCACTTTGCATGGGAGGAAGATGTATGCAGAGGAAGGTTAAATGCCATTATTATGGTATCTTAGTAAATCTCCTTTTGCCCATCTGTTTATGTGCTTACTTTAGCACGTGCTTGTTATGGGGAAGTAGCTTTTGTTAAGATAACTTGAACAGTGTAGATGGGACATCTTTGAGTTTGTGGTTTACAAGCTAATACTTGCTGCTCATTTCTAAAATAATTTTGCAAATTAAGATACTGATGAATATCTAGAATCACTATGAAATCTTTCAGGCAAAAGATGATTTAAACTTTCATGCTGTATTTTTACAATACATAAAGCCTAATTTGGACCATGAGGAAGGTTTTCATTTTTGGTGTTGTTCACTGCAAGAGAGTAAAAGACTCTTAAAGATTCCAGCTTTGCCATAAAAAGACCTAGAAAATCAAGTGTTGTATGCAAATTAGAAGAGGGTAGATTTAGGCTGAATTTGAGGAGGAAGTTCTTTATTTTGAGGGTGGTGAAACACTGGAACAGGTTGCCCAGGGCGGTTGTGGATACCCCCTCACTGGAGGTGTTTAAGGCCAGGCTGGATGAGGCATTGAACAACCTGGTCTAGTGAGAGGTGTCCCTGCCCATGGCAGAGGGGTTGGAACTCGATCTTTAAGGTCCCTTCCAACCCAAGCCATTCCATGATTCTAAACATTATTGCCTCTGGAAAAATTGAATTTATGGCTGCAATGTCATCCTTGATGTTTTTTTAATTTGACATGGAAAAAACAAATTGTGATCAGAGCTTTAGAAATAAGTAGATTTTTATGGTCAGCCTGTCCTTCTGGTTTTCAAGCCCTGAACAAAGATAAAAAATAACCTGTCTCTAATAATCCAATAATCCATGTTTGTAGAGCTTGAAATAGAATTTGCCCTTTCTTGACAAATGGACTGCAAACATACAGAGTAAAAGGGTTTGGAATGGATGTCAGTTTCATGCTTGGAAAGTACCTACCAAAATGATTGCTCTACTTGCAGTCTTTCATGTATAGGATGAATCTTGCTAGTCATCTAGATGATTTCAATAAAACAGTGTTTTATTACTTTATAGATGCTTATGAAACAGCCAAGATGTTATGTGAACAATACTATACGGTGGCACCTGATCTGGAAGTTGAAGAATTCAATGGTAATTGTGAAATTAAATTGAAGTTATATATGTAAGAAAAAAACATTTCTACTACCTGTGATTTCTAGTTTTGTTAATCAATTGTTAGTTATGATTGTAACTCTGCAGTTTTATATATGGAATTACTTTTTTTCTAGTGTGTCTACATGAGTACCTGAACCAAGGTTGGTCATCATGATGTACTTACTTCTTGTTTCTTCAGTACTTGTGTACTTCAGTACTCTGTAGACAGAGTATTGTCTACTGAATTCACTATTTCTTTGAGGAAAAAAGTAGTGAAGGATCCTCATAACTGGAAGGAAATGCACCTACNTATGAAGTGATAAAGAGTCCTTGTCAGTGTATTGATTGACACATTTTTTGCTCATTTCCATTGACAAAAGATAAAAATGAATTGTCACAAATTTTAGACATCTGTCCAAATATAAGACTGAGATGTTACCAAACTTTAGCAGTAGTGCAAGAAACCTCAGAAATTAGTAACTGTAAATATGGAGAGGGTAATATATGGGAACAAATGTTGCTCGAACTGCTATTTAATGTTGTAGAAATAGTTCTCTGTACCACATGATGTTGTCAGCATTGATGTGTTACTACCATTCCCCTCTTCCAAGTACCCAGCCTTCCCTCCTTTAAGACTGAATGATTTCTGTGCTGCATCCTCCCCCACCTTTAGGTACTGGAAGGCTGCTGCTACAAGGTCATCTTGGAGTATCCTCTTCTCCAGGCTGAACAATTACAACTCTGTCAGCCTATCTAAACAGAGGAGTTGCTCATTACTAAAATGCATAGGTGCATTTGAACATTATCACTGGAATATTTCAAGTGATAGCTGTGACTGAAATTCATGGTTTACTTCATGGAGCTAGACTAGCACTTGTAAATTAGAAAATGCTTGCATAATTGTTTTTGCCTACAATTTCCTGTATGTGGTTCTGGGGCTCGCAGTTCAAGAAGTGGCGGGGAACTGCTTGAGAGAGTCCATCTCAGAGCCATGAAGTTGATTAGGTGATTGGAGCATCACCCTTGTGAGGAAAGGCCAAGGGAGCTGTATCTCTTTAGCTTGGAGAAGCAGAAACTGAAGGGTGACCTCATTAGAGTCTATAAGTATATAAAGGGTGAGTGTCACGAAGATGGAGCCAGGCTCTTCTCACTGACCTCCAATGAGAGGACAGGGGCAGTGGGTGCAAGGAAGTTCTACAGAAATATAATAAAAAGCTTTTTCACTGT